>CM076572.1:1259150288-1259391821 GCA_034641835.2 Pinus albicaulis
GCTGTTGTACAATATTTACCCCTGCTTGTGAATTTTGGGCCTGCTGCCTCATTCGAATCCATTTTAAATTTCCGCCGTGGCCTAAAACCTCATGCTCCAGTTTGATATTACTATCTCCGCCCGAAAATCGACTTTATAATGGTTAAAAACCCAAATTTAAATGTATCAGGCCGAGCCCCTAATAGTTTGACTCCCTCCCGCTTTGGCTTCCATATCACCCGAATCTGAAAACTGTAAGCCAAAACGAAAAGGGGCCTATTTTTTTAAATGATCGGGCGCAATGGTGGCCGTCCGATCGAAGTTCAAATCAACGGAGCGGTGATCATTTCGTATGGAGGGCCCCGCGCGTAGGAAACCGGCAGTAAACCCCCGCACCGCTTACCCCAGGCTGGCAGTATTATCCATCGGGCCAGCGATTCCACTAGACATGCACCGCATGTCCTTGGTACGGGCCCTGAAACCACTTTCCCCGTGCGTTAAAGCCAGTACAATCGCCGGGCAGCGGAATTCGTTTGAGCCGTCGGATCTACTGATCCCGATCTGACGGCGGTTTTTCTCTGGAGTTGCTTGCCCGTTATTTCGTCTCCGCCGTGTCCTGTGGCCCACCGTCGTATTACCCCCATTGGTTCTCATCCGTTGATCTGTGATTGTCATCCAACGGTCAGCAACCAGTCTCCCCGTCCATTGACTCTACCGCCACGTCGCCCTTCCACCTGTTCCCCCCGCACGTCCCAAATAATTCTTCCCGTCATATATATATATATATATATATATATATATATATATATATATATATATATATATATGCATATATATATATGCATGTACATGTTTTCATTCATATATTTCATTTCCATTCACCCCTCACGTCCAAACTGTCTTACGTAAAAAGTCACGCTTCGCCTGTTAAACCTGTGTCTCCATTGCTTCTCTTCCACCACCCTGTGTATTTATCCCGGTCGACCATGTATCCATCATCCCCGCCTACACCTGTGTCAGTTCCCTCTAATATTTTGTGGGTTTTTGTAGGTTTCAAAGTAATAGAAAGGGCGTTTTATTCATGGTTTCCATAGCGGGAGGTAAGAGCATTTCAAAGGATGATATGTTGCTGGAAAAAATTAAAGAGGAAGCCGAGGGTAGGTGGGAGAAATGATCGCCATTAAAAAAAACAAAGATGTGAACCTACATAACCCTCCAGAGAAATTCTCCCTACATTAAAGATCCAGGATCCAAATCCAAAATCAAGGGCCGAGAGTATAGTATAGAATTGCAGACCATCTCAGGGCTCTTACGGCAGCAGATTTTTCCTCAGCAAAAGGCAACACACTGTATATATTTTATTATTTGTGTCATGTATATAAGGAGATTTTCATCTCCCAACATTTATTTCTATAGACAGATTGTAAAGTACAGTCATTTATAGTTAGTCATTCATAGAGTGGGCGCGAATGTTTTCCGCCATTTTATTCAAAATAAGTCATTAATTGTGCTTCATCTACCTCCTCCTCTAGAATTCTCTATCTTTCCTATAAAGGCCCGAAAAGAAGACATTGTAAAGGTTCCAGATTTCTATTAGCAAACTGTGCAGCGAAAAGGCTTTTGTATACATTTTGTAATATTTCTGTATGAAGGTTCAGAGCCCGTAGGGTCTCAGTGAGGAGGGGTTATAACTGTAATGAGGATTCTGGTCTCTGGTATCTCACAGTATGTAATTTCTCTTATGTGTTAATACAATATCTCTTTTCATGCTACTTATCTTCTTGTATCATGTTCTAGAATGCGAGTGGCTCACTAGTTTGGAGTAAGGATTCATCCTCGTTGATGCCCTTTCTGGAATTAGTCAAGCGCTTTAAATAGGCCTAGTCATGGTATACTGTTTCATGTTCACTTCATCCATATTTTCTGCTATATTAGTTGCTTGAGGGGGGTGCTTTTAAAACACCATTGTCATGTAAGGATTCATAAATTGGTATGCCCTTATATGGTTCTGTTGTGTATCTGGGTATCAATCTCATGTCAGCTAATATCTTTTTTATGTTTCCTCACTGCACTCACTTCCTGATATTTGATTTCTGTGATATATTATCTGAACCGGCCCCCTTTACAGTAAGCGGTCTCTTAACTGTCTGATGCCTTTGTATTGGAGTGTTACATGATGTCCCTACACTGTTCTTATCTTTGTACTAGCTTCTGAGAGAGATTGGTCCCATTCAAAACTAATTTCCTTGTTTAAACAAGAGATAGTGAGTGAGTTCTTGGACTGACAACCCAAACTATAAAGCGCTCCTTGCTATATTAAGATGTCCTAGGCACTGGTCTATGGCAACTCTAGACTGTCTCTAGGGGGGTGACAAAATCATCCACAACATCTTTCTGGCGCCGTTGCCGGGGAACGAATTCAAGAATATTAGTTTCCCTGGGTTTCGACAAATTGTTTTCACTCTCTAATCAGGTGAGCACAGAGAGTTGAAGAGTTGCACATCTCTCACCTTGGCGACTCCACTGGTCATTATTTGATAAATTTTATTGGTAGTCCTAGCTTCTTGAAAGCCACATTTGATGGTCAGATACATCTCAGTCGAAAACACCTTACATGTCTGACCCAGAGAAGATCATTCATAAAAGAGTTTGGAAGGAGAGGAAGTCAGTTCGTGCTGAAAACCCTGAATATTCCGTTGAAGATTATCCGCCCTCTTCTTCTCAAGAAATCTCAATAGAAAATCCCGTCTCCACTGGTGGAAGACTCTGAGCAGTTTGCAAAAATGCATCCGAGTTTTATAGCAGAGTGCAGAGATGAAATGTCATGTGGCTTTGCAAAAATGGAAGTGGAGGACCTTCCACGGATCACTCTTCTCATCCCAAGTTGCATGCCCGTGCTTAAGAAAATCCTTCTAAGAGTGATGATTGAAAGATATGAAGCTGAGATCAAACTCTTGCAATCACAAGAACAAACCCAAGACGTAGACAATGAGCAAGACATGTATGATGCTTTAAAACCTATGGAAGATGAGGAAGAAAGTGATCAGAAACCGCCTGATTGCTTACCTACATCTTGTATTACGCTGATCAGAGAGTATCACGATCTAATAGCAATGGAAAATAGGGAGTGCTGCCTCGAGGAAATGAGAGACCACATAGAAGAGGCAAAATCTGATGTAGAAGAGGAGGTTCAAGAAGACATACTACCTCCAAATCAGCTAGTACAAGAAACTAAGAGCTACTACTCTTCTACACAAAGAAATACAAAACAATCATCTCCTTGGATAGAAGAAGGGGTCGACCGAATATCAAATCAGCAGCCTGCCTCAGAAATTTTCTATGGAACACCTACTCTTGCCCATTCGTCACTTAAGTTTGATAATTTGGATCCAGGAAACTCCTCTGAGGATCAAGATGAAGAAGGACCTGCTGAGAATCCAACAGGTTTGATGGGTGACATTGCTTATGACTGCGACTTTCCTAGTTATGATTTATTTGATGATGATTGTCTCCAGAGAAGCAGTGAACCCAGCCGGCCTATCTATGACACTGATGGGGAAAGTTATGAAAGCATCAGTGATGAGTGTCATGAGAGTAGAGATCAGCAGTCTTTCCTTTCAGAAGAGGAGGAGAGCAAAGAAGAAGCTCTTGAGCAAGATAAAAATAACGAGCCTTCTCTTGAAAAAGAGGAAGCAAAGGTACAAGCCCCTGCTCAAGAATACATAGATCTTTTCATGGAGCTCAGCACAGCAGAGCAGAATATACCAGAGTTCCAAAAGGACTCAGCTCCAATATATGATGAGTCCCCTAGTTTAGAAAAGAAAGAAAACCAAGAAGCCACCATTTCTCAAGAGAATTTCCTTCTCCATCCAGTGGAAAAAGAAGAAATCCTGGTTAAAGCCTCCCTGCCAGATATTCTTAATCAGGTATCATCTCATGGTCCTTATGTGCATTTCTTGCAAATATTTGAAGAAGGATCAAGGGTCTTTTCGAGCAGTATGTTGCCAGCAGAAGGAAGATTTTTTGAAGCTGATATTGTGGAACAAAAAAAAGAGATCCCACTGCCTTTCAAAATACAAGAAGAAGGTGATCAGGCTTTCGAGAGCCATATTGAAGATGCAGTGGAAAGTGAAAAAATAAAAGCTGCCCAGGATGAAGACAGGAGTGAGCAAAGTCAGTTCCAGATAAAAGAAAGGCTGGGCATAGGAATTGACAGCATCAGAAGACTGATGATGAAGGTGCCTCAGAAACACAAGAATTGATTTTGGTTAAGAGCATATCAGCAATGTTTTCTCTTTTGGTATCCTATTTTGGACATAGGTGTATGACATGAATGGTGATTTAGAATTGAGACACAGATCCATGGATGATCATGGTTAGATGGAACATATGGTTAATTATGATTTATGGATGATACATAATTTGTATGATTATATGTGCATAATATCGTACTAAGCATGATGTGGCACGGGACTTAGTCATTGCCAACAAGGATGCTCAAGTTATAAACGACTGTGGAAGTCATTTCTCCAAAACAAAAATGACTGTGGAAGTCATGCACAATATTTGGTAAAATTTGAATAAGTTAATTATGAAATTCATTTGATTTATTTGATCAATGAGTTTGTGATGTGTGCAGGTCTTGGAAGAAGACCTTACCAATGAACCATCAGATGGGTATGAGCTCACAATCAGTACCTTAAGGTGAAACGCGGAGTTTCAAAGCAGAATAGATGAGAAGCCATGGAAATTAGGGCGCGGAGTCCTAAATCCATGAAATATACAGACGTGGAGTCTTGGATATATGATAAAAGGATTAGGACGCGGAGTCCTAAATCCATGAAATATAAAGACGCGGAGTCTTGAATCTATAATGAAATGTTTGGGGCGCGGAGTCCTGAATATTTAAAAAAAAGATCAAGGTGTGGAATCTTGGATCTTTAGAGTAGATCAGGGCGCGGAGTCCTCAATCTACTAAGGCACAAAGATGCATACAATAGGGGTGCGGAATCCCTATTATCCGGAAGAAAAATACCACTCATGGGCAACTCGTAGATGAATTTCCTAAATAATCTAATTCCTAACAATTTTGGAGTGACTTTCTAAAAATAGAAAGTCATGTCTACCATTTCAAGTATGACTTTCCAAAAATAGTAAATCACCTCCAATCAATGGGTAAACAAGTATACTTGAAGGAAAATCACTTAAATTATGATTAATCAATTATAATAGTTCAATCTCGACTTAATCCTCAATATTATTAATATTATTAATATTATTATTGTCTTTTATGAGACTATGATATTATTATTAAAAGGAAATTATATCTCCTCAATCACTTCACACCTCTCTCCTTCATGACTCTCATGGATTTATGTAACTCTCTCTATTTTAAATATTACATTACACTCTCTTTTATGCACTCATCAAGGAATGGTATATTCCTGTTACACTCATTAAATATATGTCATAAAATATTCTTACACTCATTAAATATGTGTCATAAAATATTCCTCTTCCACTCACTTTAATGCATGTGTTACACTCTCCTTAAATAAGGCATGCATACCTCTCCTTAATGGCATAAGTTACACTCCTCTAAAGGGAATACAATGCATGCATATTAATCCTCCTTTATGACATGAATTTGTTGCTCCTCCTATATATGAGTCTCATGTATTCTCATTTGGGGGGAGGAGGGTGATGCCAAGAGTGGAAGAGACTTGAGGAAGGTTGTGAGAGACATGGAGAGTATCCAATTACTTCCAAAACAAATCTGAATTTCTTACTAAGCTACTAAGTATCTATTGAGGTTGAACATGAGTGGTATTTAGAGGAAGTGAAAACTATTTTCCTTAGTTTTCCTTGCATCTCTCTCTCTACTGCTGTTTTTTTGGTACTGTTTGTTAGCTTTTATAGCTCGGGGGTTCCAGGGGGAGGAGTTCTCCCTGGATATGGTTGGGTGGAAAACCGGATGGTTCAAATGAGTTGGTTAAGGGATCGAAGGTGGATCATATTCTCAACGATTGGAGCTGAATATCTCTTCAGCATTTGAGAAAGGAAAGCCAAATATTGTTGAAGGTAATTTCAATAAATAAATTCCAAAGGACTTGGGTAAGTATTTCACGATTTATGGTTCTGTTTCAAGTAATTAATGTATGCATGTTTTATAAATGGTTTTAGGATAGTTTGCAAAGTGTTTGACAAAATCTGTGAATGAGTAATGTTATAAATTTATTTATGCATGAATAAGTGCTAACTTGCAGCTTACATCAGAAGTAAGAAAATGGACATGTACCCAAAATATGCTTGGAGGAATTACAGAATCAACCCTTAAAATAAAATGCAAAAATAATGGCAACTAAAATATAGTTTGGAAGATCAAATGCTTGAGGTAAGTTGGAGATAAATTTTAGTTATGGCTTATGTTTCATATTCTTATTAATAATTCAATGTTTTGTTATTCAAGTTGTTGTAATAGTACTATCAGAATTTTGATAGAAAGCCTTGATGGCTGTAGCATTCAGGGCTGCCATGTGTTTGTCAAATTGTAACAATTGGTTCAAAAATCTTGTCAAATCATATGAATTAGCTTGTAGATGGTAAAATGTTTTAAGGACTCATATGGTGGATTTAGAAATGTTTGATTTCAATGAGCATATCTTAGTAGCATAACTTTGGGTTGTTTTTCCTCATGTAGAGGTGTAGTTGTAAGTTTGCATTCCATATGTTTGACAAAAGTCATAAATGAAGCATGTAGGCTATAAATTTTGTTGTTTTCGAGAATCGCATTTCTGGGCGTTTTGGATTCGATTCAGCCCAACATCAGGGGGTATCCGTGCCTAATGGTCATGTAACCCCTGATTTCATTCCAAAAAAATACTTTTCAGAACCCAGATCGGAAATCTGGGCGATTTGGCAGATTGCTGCTCTGAGTTATGTGCGCCTGTTGTTGAGTCTTTGCTGAAAAACTAAGATTATTTAGTCTCTGTTTTAAGATGGAAACATTTACAGTTTAAATTCTGAATTTTATGAGATAAATATGTTGAAGAATAATCTTAAATTCATTTTTGCTAAGTATTTGACAAAATGCCTCAATGACTTTTAATTGCGTGCTTGCAAAGTGTTTGTCATAAGGGTTGAATGAGTGTAGAGTGCATGTCTGCAAAGTGTTTGTCAAAAATCGTGAATGGCTGTAGCTTTTGTGCATATAAATTGTTAGTGTAAAATTCTTAGTTACTCTTGTGTTTTTTATGTTACTATAAATTTTAAATAAACTATTTAATGGGTGTAGCTTCCTATGTCTGCAAGTTTTTGGTATGAATGTGAAAATGAATTTAATAATTTTCTGAAGTGTGACTAAGACAGTTGTTTCTTGTATTATCTAAAGCTTTCAAAATAAAAAGGGCCTTTTGTTGGAAACAATTTTACAGTAACTAATTCTTTAGGATTTTGTGCAAATGAGTATTAGTGATTATGTGACATCTACTTCTCTATCTTACTGATGGTGGGTAAGGTGGGACCTTACATATGGTATCAGAGCGAGTTACAATGCTAGGGCCTAGTGGGCCAACATGCTTACTTGTAGGTTGATGATGTATGAATGTTGATTTTGCATGCATGTTGAGTTGTTGTATATATTGACTTGGAAGCATATTGGTTGCATAGAGGATATTATTATCATTATGTCATTTAGAAACTCATGAAATATATATATATATTTCTGATATTCCTTTATATTTTTGTTAAGACATATTATCAACAATATGTTAAAATGCTTAAAGACATGCTGGAAAAGGATGTGCTTGAGAAAGTTTGAGTTAAACCCAAGTATGTGAATGAATTGATTTTCAATCAATGAGTGAGATAGGTGGAGTGCATGCATGGTTTCATATATTTTTAATGCATCATTTTCAATGTTATATGGGCTTAGTAGCCATCTTTACTAGCTGAAATCATATCTACCAAGAAGAATATTGGCTTAATTTGGACTATAGTATGATGACCTTGGTGGGTATGCTTTGGGAATGAGTGACAAGTGTAAGGTTGAGATTCCATTAACTTGATGATTGAGTTCATCATGATAATCTTGAATCTTTTTGTACCTACACTAAAAGAAACTTAACTAAAATCTACCTTGAAGGATGTCACTTTTAACTGTGAATGTAGATTCAAGAGTAATGTATGTGTATTAATTAGATGTGTTAAAATATGATTTGGGAATACATTCTTAATGAGTAAGAATGAAATTTGTCTAATTTCTTTGACATGATTTTGTGTATTTTGGGTTGACATTAGGCATCAAATAACTTTAAATTACTCAATTACTAGGTTGAGGTATAACCTTCCTAATAAACAAGCGGCTTAAATGATTGGTGCATGAAGGGTTGTGGAAGCCATTTTAAGGAACACTTGAAGGTTATATTTTTGTTAAGCTAATGTATGGGTGTGGAATCCATACTAGCATATATCTATGAGAAAATGTATGGGTGTGGAATTCATACTAGCATATATCTATGATCTAATGTATGGGTGCGGAATCCATACTAGTATATATCTATGAGATAAGTAATGAGGTAAGGTATGGGTGTGGAACCCATACTAAAATATATCTATGAGCTAAGCAATTCTTCTCGTTAGAATATTTTGATGGAATCTGATATTGATGATTAAGGAGTGATTATGTGTAATTAAAGTTAAATGGATAGAGATTTATAACACAAATGTGCTTGAGCTTTAAATCCATTATTTTATTTTTATGACAAATGAAGATACTAAGATTGACATATTGAACGCCATTAGGTGGTTTAGAATGTTTGGAAGAATTGATTTTGATATATGGAGTCAAGTGTGAACTAGATATCTATCCTCTTGTATTTTAATCCTTTTGTATGTGTTGAATTTAGGTAGAATTAAAATGACTTTCAAATTCTTGAAATGTAGAAAAAGATTACTATGATAAGTTGATGAAATAAATTTTCTATTGGCTTAAGACAAATTAAGTCTAGAAAAGCCATAATAGTCTCTTTAGTGATTTTATCAGTTGAATATTGGTTGAATTCTATTTAACCAAATTAATTAGAGATATTATGAGGATTGAACTCATGTATTGCTCTAAACTATTGTTAGTTAGTCGATTGAGTCAAAATTCATATTGTTTATAAATTGTTAAGAGAATAACATGTTTACATTTTATGTGGTGAGAACTCGTTTTATTTGAACTTAAAGAAAAAGGAATGTGATTAATGAAAAGCTTAGTTGAGTTCTTGTTTTACAAGAATACGTGATTGTGATATTTTTTAAGGGATAAATTGAAAGAGAGTAAGATCACATTTTGATGAATTGGAATTCTTGCATGATTTAGAAGCCTAAGATGATTGTATTGTATTTGGTATGGAAGAGATTGTTGGATTTAGAAATTTTGTGTTGAAATGTATAGTTGTATGAGTATTTATTAGTCCTACAAAATGTTGTAATAATTTGAGAGGGTGGTAAGTATCCTTAAAAAGAAAAAAATAAAAAAAGGGTTTAACTTTAGGCTAGAAATTCCCTTGTGATAGTCTAAATCTTATTTAAATTTGACAAGATTCATCACATTTTGAGAAATTTATGGTTTTCATAGTTTGTTGTTGCGTACGTATTAATAGTAAGGGATAAGACATGAAAGGAGATGAATAGATTAATTATTGAATAGAAATCGTGAGCAATTTCATAGTTGGAAAACAAATTGACTTAGAGTTATCAAGGTAGATTGAATAATATAGATACCATATTTTCATAATTATGAGATTTGTTCTTGACTAAAAGTCGCTTTCAAAAAGACACAATTAATCTTCTTTTAGATTAAGATCTTCTAATAGAGTCATTTCATAATTGATTCTCAAGTTAGAGAAATGAATAATAATGAAGGTTATGCAAACTAAATGTATGATCTATAATACATAAGTGGGTCAATGAGGAATGTATTTAACCTTAGGTTTTTAGTTAAAAATAAATAAATAAATAAATAAAAAAAAAAAAAATTGGTGCCTTGAACCTCAAATTGTATTTTTGCCTAAAGAGTTAACGTTTGGTAAAAAAACTGAAGATAAATCGTAGATATTTTGATTGCAAGGATGTCTTATGAAATGAAAAGAGGAAAATTGGATTGAAAAGACATAAAGCAAGTAGGATGTAAGAGTGTGTTTTATATATAACGTCATGTTTTGTTGGGTAAGAGTGGGTTTTATATATAACATCATGTTTTGCTGCATAATTTCACTCACAATTGTATGTGGATTATTTTATGCCAATTTGACTATGATATGGTATGGACCATCATTGTTGTGTGTACAACCAATGTGTGTTCTATTTATAGCTTGGAAAGCTCAACATCCTACAGAACCAAGAAGATGACACATGTGGGATTCATATAGACTATGAGAAAGAAGAACATGTAGAATATCAAATTATTATAGATAAATTAAGTAGATATCATATCAATTACATACAATAGTATTTTTATATGGTACTATAAATTGTATGGCTGGTTTTGATATAGAAATCTTTGGTATTTTATATCAAAACATGTCTAATATGGCATGGATATATTTTCTACTTGATTAAGAATGGTATGTTTAGTTTTCATGGAGTTGCTTCCAATTTAGAAAAAATTAAACTATTGATTGGCATGAAGAAAAAAATATATCAAATACATATACATAAGGTTAACAACTTATTGATAGGAGAATCTAAAAGAATTAAGTATCTTATGACCATAGGAAAAACTTCGGGCCAAGTTTAGCCCAAGCGGGGGAGTATGTATGTCCCTTCTTGGTGAGATAGCTTTGATAACACTTAGAGATGGTGATTTTGATATAATGATATGATATTATGCATGACAGACTTATGTACATGCTTATATGCTATAGACTTGGTTTGGGTCACTTGTTGTTGTGTGCTTATGATAATATCTATGGTTGTGTGTATAAGAATTGATTTGGTTAAGAGCATATCAGCAATGTTATCTCTTTTGGTATCCTATTTTAGACATAGGTGTATGACATGAATGGTGATTCAAGATTGAGACACAAATCCATGGATGATCATGGTTATGTGGAACATATGGTTAATTATGATTTATGTATGATACATGATTTGTATGATTATATGTTCGCAATCTTGTACTAAGAATGATGTGGCAGGGGACTTGGTCATTGCCAACAAGGATGCTCAAGTTATAAATGACTACGGAAGTCATTTCTCCAAAAGAAAAATGACTGTGGAAGTGATGCATAATCTTTGGTAAAATGTGAAGAAGTTAATTATGAAATTCATTTGATTTATTTGATCTATGAGATTGTGATGTGTGCAGGTCTTGGAAGAAGACCTTACCAACGAACTATCAGATGGGTATGAGCTCACAATCAGTACCTTAAGGTGAAGCGCGGAGTTTCAAAGCAGAGTAGATGAGAAGCCATGGAAATTAGGGGGCGGAGTCCTAAATCCATGAAATATAAAAGACATGGAGTCTTGGATATATAATAAAAGGATTAGGGTGCGAAGTACTAAATCCAGGAAATATAAAGTCATGGAGTCTTGAATCTATAATGAAATGTTTGGGGCACAGAGTCCTGAATATTTAAAAAGATCAAGGTGTGGAATCTTGGATCTTTAGAGTAGATCAGGGCGCGGAGTCCTCAGTCTACTAAGGCACAAAGATGCATACAATAGGGGTGCGGAATCCCTATTATCCGGAAGAAAAATACCACTCATGGGCAACTCGTAGATGAATTTCCTTAATAATCTAATTCCTAACAATTTTGGAGTGACTTTCTAAAAATAGAAAGTCATGTCTACCATTTCAAGTATGACTTTCCAAAAATAGTAAATCACCTCCAATCAGTGGGTAAACAAGTATACTTGAAGGAAAATCACTTAACTTATGATTAATCAATTGTAATAGTTCAATCTCGACTTAATCCTCAATATTATTAATATTATTATTATCTTTTATGAGACTATGATATTATTATTATATCTCCTCAATCACTTCACACCTCTCTCCTTCATGACTCTCATGGCTCTATGTAACTCTCTCTATTTTAAATATTACATTACACTCTCTTTTATGCACTCATCAAGGAATGGCATATTCCTCTTAAACTCATTAAATATGTGTCATAAAATATTCCTCTTACACTCACTTTAATGCATATGTTACACTCTCCTTAAATAAGGCATGCATACCTCTCCTTAATGGCATAAGTTACACTCCTCTAAAAGGAATACAATGCATGCATATTAATCCTCCTTTATGAACATGAATTTTTTGCTCCTCCTATATATGAGTCTCATGTATTCTCATTTGGGGGGAGGAGGGTGATGTCAAGAGTGGAAGAGACTTGAGGAAGGTTGTGAGAGATATGGAGAGTATCCAATTACTTCCAAAACAAATCTGAATTTCTTACTAAGCTACTAAGTATCTATTGAGGCTGAACATGAGTGGTATTTAGAGGAAGTGAAAACTATTTTCCTGAGTTTTCCTTGCATCTCTCTCTCTACTGCTATTTTTTGGTACTGTTTGTGAGCTTTTACAGCTCGGGGGTTCCAGGGGGAGGAGTTCTCCCTGGATATGGTTGGGTGGAAAACCGGATGGTTCAAATGAGTTGGTTAAGGGATCGAAGGTGAATCATATTCTCAATGATTGGAGCTGAATATCTCTTCAGCATTTGAAAAAGGAAAACCAAATATTATTGAAGGCAATTGCAATAAATTTATTCCAAAGGACTTGGGTAATTATTTCATGATTTATGGTTTTGTTTCAAATAATTAATAGATGCATGTTTTATAAATGGTTTTAGGATAGTTTGCAAAGTGTTTGACAAAATCTGTGAATGAGTAATGTTATCAATTTATTTATGCATGAATAAGGGCTAACTTGCAGCTTATATCAAAAGTAAGAAAATGGACATGTATCCAAAATATACTTGGAGGAATTACAGAATCAATCCTTAAAAGAAAATGCAAAAACAATGGCAACTTTGGAAGATCAAATGCTTGAGGTAAGTTGGAGATAAATTTCAGTTATGGCTTATGTTTCATATTCTTATTAATAATTCAATGTTTTGTTATTCAAATTGTTGTAATAGTACTATCAGAATTTTGATAGAAAGCCTTGATGGCTGTAGCATTCAAGGCTGCCATGTGTTTGTCAAATTGTAACAATTGGTTCAAAAATCTTGTCAAATCATATGAATTAGCTTGTAGATGGTAAAATGTTTTAAGGACTCATATGGTGGATTTAGAAATGTTTGATTTCAATGAGCATATCTTAGTAGCATAACTTTGGATTGTTTTTCCTCATGTAGAGGTGTAGTTGTAAGTTTTCATTCCATATGTTTGACAAAAGTCATAAATGAAGCATGTAGGCTATAAATTTTGTTGTTTTCAAGAATCGCATTTCTGGGCGTTTTGAATTCGATTCAGCCCAACATCAGGGGGTATCCGTGCCTAATGGTCATGTAACCCCTAATTTCATTCCAAAAACATACTTTTCAGAACCCAGATCTGAAATCTAGGCGATTTGGCAGATTGCTGCTCTGAGTTATGTGCGCCTGTTGTTGAGTCTTTGCTGAAAAACTAAGATTATTTAGTCCCTGTTTTAAGATGGAAACATTTACAGCTTAAATTCTGAATTTTATGAGATAAATATGTTGAAGAATAATCTTAAATTCATTGTTGCTAAGTATTTGACAAAATGCCTCAATGACTTTTAATTGCGTGCTTGCAAAGTGTTTCTCATAAGGGTTGAATGAGTGTAGAGTGCATGTCTGCAAAGTGTTTGTCAAAAAGCCATGAATGGCTGTAGCTTTTTTGCATATAAATTGTTAGTGTAAAATTCTTAGTTACTCTTGTGTTTTTATGTTACTATAAATTTTAAATAAAATATTTAATGGGTGTAGCTTCCTATGTTTGCAAGTTTTTGGTATGAATGTGAAAATGAATTTAATAATTTGCTGAAGTGTGACTAAGACAGTTGCTTCTTGTATTATCTAAAGCTTTCAAAATAAAAAGGGCCTTTTGTTAGAAACAATTTTACAGTAACTAATTCTTTAGGATTTTGTGCAAATGAGTATTAGTGATTATGTGACATCTACTTCTCTATCTTACTGATGGTGGGTAAGGTGGGACCTTACATCCAGGAGGAAAATTGGTGAGGAAAGATTCGGAAGCAGCTATGATATGACCACCATTAAAGAAGGCGAGGATTTGAATCTGTAGAACCCTCCAGAGAAAATCAAAAAGGCACATTTGGGCGGATGAAAACGTTAATGCAGCAGCAGATTATTAATGAAGGAGCAATGAATTCATTTTCTGGCAGGAAAGGTTTCAAATTTGAAATTCAAAATTAGAAGGCCGAAAGTACCATGTACAGAAGCAGGCGCCTCAAGGTTTAATTGCCACAGATCTTCCTCCTCCAGCAAAGAGCCGAATATCTACATATTTTATGATTTATGTCTTTTTTGTTAGCAGATTTTCATTCCAGCATTCATTTCCGGAAATAAATTGTAAAGTACAGTCATTTATGTTCAGTCATTCATAGTGTGGGCACGAGTGTTTTCCTCCATCTGATTCAAAATAAGTTATTAAATGTTTTCCATCTACCTCCTCCTCTAGAATTATCTATCTCTCCTATAAAAGCTAGAAAGAAAGACATTGTAAGGGTTCCAGATTTCTATCAGCAAACTGTGCAGGGAAAAGGTTTTTGTATACATTTTGTAATACTTCTGTATGAAGGTTCAGAGCTCGTAGGGTCTCTGTGAGGAGGAGTTATAAATGTAATGAGGATTCTGGTCTTTGGTATCTCGCAGTATGTAATTTTATCTTATGTGTTAATACAATATCTCCTTTCATGTTATTTATCTTCTTGTATCATGTTCTAGAATGCGAGTGGCTCACTAGTTTGCAGTAAGGATTCATGCTTGTTGATGCCCTTTCTGGAATTAGTCAAGCGCTTTAAATAGGCCTAGTCATGATATACTGTTCCATGTTCATCTCTTCCATATTTTCTGCTATATTAGTTACTTGAGGAGGGTGCCTTTAAAACGCCATTGTCATATAAGGATTCATAAATCAATATGCCCTTATGTGGTTATGTTGTGTATCTGGGTATCAGTCTCATGTTAACTAATATCTTCTCTATGTTTCCTCACTGCACTCACTTCCTGATATTTGATTTCTGTGACATATTATTTGAACTGGCCCTCTTTACAGTAAGCTGTCTCTTAACTGTCTGATGCCTTTGTATTGGAGTTTTACATGATGTCCCTACACTATTCTTATCTTTGTATCAGCTTCTGAGAGAGTTTGGTCCCATTCAAAACTAATTTCCTTGTTCAAACAAGAGATAGTAAGTGAGCTCTTGGACTGACAATCCAAACTATATGAAGGACTCCTTGCTATATTAAGATGTCCTAGGCACTGGTCTATGGCAACTCTAGACTGTCTCTAGGGGGTGACAAAATTGTCCACAACACAGGCTATGGCTGATTTGAAATCTAATTTCCCTCCTCTGATAATGTCTTCAATACAAAGCGTTGATCCCTTTATCTCAAAAACATCCTCGTTGAAGCTCTAGAAACCCCTCTCTCACTGCGTCCTCCAAAATAACGCAGTTTCTCTCATGGAATGCGCAGTGGGAGATGATGGAAGTATGGCCTCATGCCACTGATCTAAAATCAAGCCCAAAAATCCTCCTTGCAGCTCCTCCAATGAATATAACACTCCTCCACTGAAGAAAACTAGATAAGAGAGACTCCATGAGTTCCTCTCTTGCTGCACCCAGCAACACAACGTCCTCTCTGCTACAGAAATAACGCTGTAGGAGATGAATGAAGCTGTGGCCAATGCCGGATTGAGGAAATGTAGCTCAATACTCATCCTTCCTTGAGGAAGAGGTAGGGATTCCCGACCGGGAACACCCTAGTGCCCGAGGGCACCATCACCCTGTGAAACAGCCCGGGGATGCAAGCCTTACAGACCCAAGTCTGAAGATCTAAACCATAACATAATGAAAATGGGCTGCCATCTCCTCCATATAAAGTGAGAGAACTCCTCCATCATGGTTGCACCAATTAGGGTTTCCACCCTCATGTGAAGCTCTTTCCTCCAAAAACTGCATAGCTTCTCTAGGAAGCTTTTCCTCTATAGGTAGCGCTATTGAATTTAGTCAAAGATGACTAATCCAAGTGAGCTGGGTTCCATTCACACCCTTGGTGTTTATTTTAGCTGCTTTATTCACTCCCCTTTCACATTAGGAGTGTTATTTCTTCACCTAAAAGGGGATAAGGTGTCTCCTTGCCCATTTTATTAAACAAAAAATAAAATGTGCAACTATAATGTTCCATTTTAGCTTGAGGCTAAAATTGGGAACATTACAGGCTGCGGGTGTGCTATGGTCAGTAGGCCGAGCCACTTCATGACCTCTGCTGAAATGAGGTTCTTTTGCCTTCTTCTATCGACAAGAAGTTACAGCGGAGAACCCTTCACCCACATTTGTGAATGGAATAGGCGCTCCCCCTCCTCGTGATCCTTTGGGTTGTCCCTCTGGATCTTGGTGGTGGAAACAATGACACTGGGATCCATATCAATGATATGCTTTTCTTTTCCTTTGCCTTTGTCTGGTTCTGAATCAGGATCAGAAAATGCATCTGATTCGGGTGCCTTTAGTTCGGCCACCAATGACTGTTTGGCCTGACACTCGTTTGTCCTATGAGTGGGGCTGTTATGAAATTCACACCACTTCTCTGTGTCCTTATTTTGATTTGTGGTGTTGTTCTGAGTCACATTGCTTTGGCCTTACCCCTTGTTCTTCGGTTCTAGGACACCTTTCGGATTCGTAGATCCAAAGTCTTGCTTCTTCTCCTTAAATTTCTGCTCGATCTTGGAGGCATAGCGATATGTCGTGCCAAACGATGTAATGTTGAGGAACTCCATTTCCTCCTAAATGTGTTTATGTATATAGCCGCGGTACTTGAGCACTAAAAATACCTCGGAATATTTAATACCCAACTTTGTGCGCAGGGTATGGAATAGATTCATCAGTTCGTGCACATCTTGATCCCTTTGTTTCCGCAGCGTGGCCCATTGGATGTATTTTCCCTCATAGCTCCCCATGGGGTAATATTGTTCCTTGATGCTGTCTCGGAATGAGTTCCAAGTGGGTGTGGCTGAGAACATAGAGGGTTCGCCTTCGTCCTCTTGCTCACGACAGGTTTCCCACCAGTCTTTAACATGGGAGGTGGCTTTGAGGAGTGCAAAAATAATCTTTTCTTGGTGAGAGAAATCATGGACTGAGAAATACCCTTCCAAAAAATTCAACCATATATCTATGACATCTACATCTATTTGGCCTTCAAATACAGGAATATCAAAGTTTACCTGTACCTTGAAGGGAGTGGCGCCTCCAGAGTGGCTGTTGGATGCAGATGCACCGTAGGTGGGCAGTCGTTGAAGTATCTGAGCAAAGTTATCCATCATCGCATTCCTTTGTTTCTCGAGGGCTTCCTCGAGCAATATTTTGATAGGATCTCCTGCTCCCTCGTCTTTCTTTTCTTCCGCCATGGGAGTTCATCAGGGTTTGTGAGGCTGATCTTACAAGGGTTCAACCAGATCGAGCCCTAACTCCTTATACCCTGACTGCGTTGGGGACATGCAAAGAAAAACAAAGAAAGAGTAGACCGCTCTGATACCACTGATCAGGATTTATGCAGGAATGCAACAGAATAAACATATAACCATAAATACAGAGATGCAACAGAAATAACACTTCATTTCATTAATATCAAAGAACCAAAATTTTCTTACAGACAAAATGGAAATAAAACTAGCTAGGGCTCTAGTAGCTATCTCTAAGAAGAGATGTGGCAGCTACAGGCCTCTGAACTATGTTACAGTGAGGCTTGAGGGACAATATATTATTTAGAAACAATGGAGAACTCTAAACATCCAAAAAACAAACCCTAGGAGATGAAGCGCCAAAACTATGGGCCCTGTTCGCATAAGTTGGTGGTTCAACTTCCCGAAGACATAACTTTGGAATACGATCTCTGTTTGACGCGCTTAATAGCTCGTTAGAAAGATATATCCGAGGACTAAAAATTTTTAGTGAGAAACATTGATATATGACCCATGTTGCTTCCCGTTTTCCCAAAAAACATCGTTTAGGGCCTCAAAACAGCTCTTGAAGTTCAAGACCTGAAAAAATGCTAAAAATAGTAAGTTGTGTTGCAACTTAAAAACTAAAAGAACTGATGGTGGAGGTTCAAATGGAATAGGTGGGTGGCCACCAATATTAATCTAGATCATTAAGGCCCCAAAACGGCTCCAAGAGTGTAGGACCCAAAAGCCTGCTAAAAATAGTAAGTGGTGTTGAATGTGAAAAGCTGCAATAATTGATGGTGTGGGTCCAAATGGATTAGGTGGGTGGCCACCGATATCCACCTGGATCGAATTTCTTTGGACCTAGCTGGTAAAAGAATAGAGATTCTATAATTTTTTATGTATTTAGGTGCTTGTACCATTTAATTGTTCCTTATAATGTTTTATCTCTTATGAAGATAGTGTCTCAGTTTAATATGTTTTCTGTCTAAAATTCTTTATCCGAGAGTTTACATATCATTTTTTTACCCTCTTATCATGTAATTTAAAGTTCTACTATTTATATTCAATTACCAAACCATCATAACTTTGGATTGTTTACTATTACCCTAGTCTAAGTATTACATGAGAATAGGTATGGCGAGGTGATCTGTTCTCTCCAGAGTAATTACTTTGGACTAATATAACAATATCTTCATTAATATCTCATAAATATTGTATATGTATCTATAATTCTTCTGTTTATATTTACTCTTTAAACAATACACATTTATGCAAAAGGGTACTATTCTAGTTTGCAAGAACGAAGGCTAGGAATAATTTCTTCATAATAGGTCATTTCTCTTTTACACACATATACACAGACATTGTGTATTATTTCTCTTGCATACTCATATATATTAAAATTTATAACATGAAGGGAATTAAAAGAAAAAGAATTGTTTCTGGTAAAGTATTACAGTTTTTTTCATTTACAAAAGTATCTATTTATACCACCAGAAATTACTTACGACTTTCATAAACCATTAAATTTAATGTAGGTCTAGATACTTATCTTACTCAAAAGCTTCTGATGATGACCTCCCAAACTTGAGAGAGGCTATTATGTCCTCATCCCCCCCCCCCGGTGCTCCACACCAGAGTAGGGATTATTTAGCAGTAATTCTGGCTGAGACCTCAAGACCTTTAGTCCACTCTTCTTTTCTTACCAGAATTGAGGGTTGTGGAGTTTCCACTGGTTCCAACTAGCTCTGGATTGAATCTTTTCCTTTAACCTTATGATTATTTTCCCTAGTCACAAAACTCCTTTTCGTCAATGGGATTTACTTTTATCCTCAGAGGAGAAGGTAATTGTTTTAACTTCTCTTCCCAACTAGTCTAAAATCTTTGAATACTTCATCATTAGTATTTATGGAAAAAAAAATCCATAATTAAGTTCTTTATTCAAAATATAAATAACCATGTTCATTCATTCATTTAATATCATCAAAAGAATTAATGTATTTTCTTATTTTAAACATAATTAATAGAAACAACTTTGAAGCTAATACATATGTCACATCTCCTCCCTCTAGAAGTAAACACCTTCCTCGGTGTTCTATTCCAGATCATCAAATAACTCTAGGTATGCCTCATGCACAAATCCTTCATCTTCCCAAGTAGCCTCCTCCGGGCCAAAGTGCTGCCACTGCACTTTAACTTGGATGATGGCTCGCCTCCAGAGCGTGATTTCTCTCTGATCGAGAATACATTTAGGTTATACTAGAAATTTGTCATCTAGTTGGACCTGCATTTAGCAAGGAATTAAATTAATAATCATAAGATTCATTCCTTTTAGAGATATGGTATTAAATATTATCCTAGCTTAATGTTTTTCCAATGTATTACATGCCTTGGATCATGCACATATCGTTTCAGTATTGATACATGAAACATATTGTACACCTGTATATGACTCGGTAATGCTAATCCATAAGCCACAAGCCCTACTCTTTCCAAGATTTGGAAAGGTACACATAACCTGGGAGCCAACTTGGCACATGAAGTCCACCTTATAGTGCTTTTCTTGGGTTTGATTCTCACATAGACATTATCAACCAATTCAAATTCCCGGCAGGTTCTCTTTCTTATCTACATAAATATGTTGTCGATTTTTTGCCACATTTAGGTTTTGTCTAATCTTCCTTACATCCAATTCCATCTCAACCAACATCTCTGAGCCAAGCATTAATTTGGTTTCCGGACTACTCCAGTTAATGGGAGTTTGAAACTATCTTCCGTATAAGGTTTCAAATGGACTCATTTTAAGAGACTCCTCGTAACCATTATTGTATGCGAATTCCACCAAATGTAAATAATCTTCCAATTTTGTAGGTTGTTGCGTTACATACATGCGTATCATGTCTTCCAGGATTTTATTTACTCACTTAGTTTGTCCATCCTTTTGTGGATGATAAGCAGTGCTAAAATTAACTTGTGTTCACAATCCAGTAAATAGTGACTTCCAAAAGCCTAAAGTGAACTTTACATCCTGATCCGAGATGACTAGTTTTGGGATGCCATGCAACCTAAAAATTTCTCTTATGAAAAATATCTGCAATCTGCACTATTTTTTATGTGGACTGCATGGGTATGAAGTGATCTTCCATGCTTCGTTTATCTACCACCACCTTTATGGAATCATTATGCCTTTTTGATCTTGGTAGATCAATAATAAAATATAATGATATAACCTCCCATTTCGATTCAGGTACAGGTATGGGTTGCAATAATCCTGCTGGATGTTGATGCTCCACCTTAACCTGTTGACATTCAAGAAGCTTGTTTAAATATTCAATAGTATTCTTCTACATACCGGGCCAAAAATAAACCTTCGTGATTGTTGTCAACATTTTATGGTATCCCGAGTGTCCATAATAAATACTACGGTGATATTCATCCAAGAAAAACTCTTTCAAACCTATGTGATTCATAATGTATGGCCTTCCTTTAAAGGTTAAAAATTGGTCCTTACTAATCCCATAATCTGATTATTTTTCTTCTTTTTTTTCTTCCTTTTCTTGCTACCATAGGATCTAGTTTTCACGATATTTCTCGGCTTCTTCTTTTACCCTATCTTGAATTTAAATTCGACTTGATTAAAATAGAGTTCATACACACAATGCAGTTTTCTGCTCAAGGCGTCGGCCCCATGATTTTCCTTCTATTTAACATGTTGAATGTCAAAATCAAATTCACTTAAAAATGCATTCCACCTTGCCTGGTGAGTGTTTCAATTAGCTTGTTCGAAATAGTTGGTTAGAATACTATGATAATTCTTTAGCACAATTCTCTTTCCCAATAAGTAGTGTCTACACACTGTGAGTGTGTGTACTACTACTCTCAGTTCCAAATCATAAATGGAATATCATTCTTCACACACCTTTAATTTTCTTGACTGATAGGAAAAAACCCTTCCCTCTTGAGATAATATTTCTCCTACTCCTTTTTTAAAGGAATCGATGCATACTTAAAACTACTTGTTGCATTCATCTACCCTCAACACATGGCCAGTAGTCAACAAATGTTTCAATAATTCAAAACTAGCGTGACATTCACTAGTCCACCTAAACACCGTCGCCTTTCTCTATAAATATGTAATAGGAAAGGAAACCTTGGAGAATCCTTCGATGAAACGTCTATAATATCCAGCTAATACATAAAATAATGTATATACACCATGTTCTCGGGTACCCGCTATTCCATGATAGTCTTTATTTTCTCAGGATCTACTATTATACCTTCAATGAAAATGACATGGCCTAAGTATTGCATTTGTTCTTTGAAAAATTCACACTTGTTGAACTTAGAATACAACTGATGTTTTCTCAAAATCTCCAATACTTGCCTTAAATGTTCCTTCTGCTTTTCCATGGTTCTTGAATAAATCAATATGTTGTCAAAAAAATATAAGAATAAAATTGTCCAAAAAGGGATGAAATATGCCATGCATCAAACTCATGAATGTTTCTAGTGCTTTGGTTAAACTAAACAGCAGTACTACGAACTCATAGTGCCCATATCAGGTGCGAAAGGATGTTTGATAAGTTTCCTCATCTTCAAGTCGAATATGGTGATATCCAGATCTTAAATCTATCTTTGAAAACACAGTTGCTCCCTTCACTTGATCAAACAAATCATCTATACATGGCAGCGTGTATTTATTCTTGACTATCAATTTATTGAGAAGCCAGTAATCTATGCAGATTCCCATGTTTCTATCCTTCTTCTTTACAAACAACACTGGTGCTCCCCATAGGGATACACTTGGTTGAATATACCCCTTATCCAATAGCTCTTGTAGTTGCATTTTTAATTTTGTTAACTCGGGTACACTCATTCGATAAGGTGCTCTTGAAATTGGTGTTGTATCAGGGATTAATTCAATTATGAAATTTATTTCTCTTTTTGGAGGTAAACCTAGTACATTTTCTGGAAACACATCTGTGATGTCTTGTACTACAGGGATATTTTCCTACATTGGGGTCTTTTCCTTAGAGTTAGCAAATGCTACTTGGATGGCATAAATCTGGCATCCTTTTATGATACATTTACTTAATTGAGAGGCTGTTATGGGATGTAATTGTAAAGGTTTCTTAATCCCTTACAATTCTTAGCATGTCTCATCTTTAGCTTTGAAGCATATCACCTTTTCCTTATAGTCTACCAGAGACCAATGCCTTTCTAACCAGTCCATACCAAGTAGTATGGCATAGGAACCCAAAGGTAGAATATTCAGTTCTAGGTTTAACTATTGGTTCCTAGTTTCCAAAGAGCACTTTGGAACCTTGGCACTTACCCTTCTCTTTTCCTTGGTACCTAGTTGTACCATCCAGGGGTTTTTGAATTTCTAACTTTGTAAGTTACAATTTTCTACTATTCGGGGGTTTACATAACTTAAACAGGCACCAGGGTCAACCATAATAGAAAATTTTCATGGAAATAACTTACCTCCTAGTTTAATCATTGTTGGTTCATAATCTAGTTGTTGGTCTTCAAGCACTGCATCAATTATGGGTGTATTTCGAGCCACATATCCCACTATAGAAGCCTCTTGCAGGTTAGTTGTTCTTTCACCTCTTCCCTGGTGAGGGAAATTCTTTTAGTAATGTTCCTCTCCGCATCCGCAACATTGTAGGGGAGGTTTTTGGACTTGTACATGTTATATCTTACTAGAGGCCTCTCCGGGTCTTTCTTCTATTGGCCATTTTATTCTCTGTTGATTTATCCCAAACTGCTTTCTTACTAAATTTCTTGAAATTTTTTAAAATTACTAGATCTGGTATGTTTTTAATTTGAATTACCTTTTTGTCTTTCCTTCATGGCCAATTGTTTTCCTAATTCTCCTTTTGACTTTGACTGTTGATATCACATTCATTCTTTTTGAATTGGCTCATCCATTTTCTTCGGATTCGTGACATTTATTATTTCCATCATGTGAGCAGGTAAACTGCTCAAAAATCGTTGAACTTTAGCCTTATCATCTCTCAGGTAAGGCATATACCTTAATAAGGATGTGAATTTTGTTATGAATCAATCCATTTTCATTTGTCCCAGTTTTAAATCATGGACTTCTTGAGATTTTTCACCATAGAAACATTTTGTTAATACTAATCCTTGAAATATTGTTGGAACTCGTCCCATGTCATGTTATGTTCTTCAATACTTCAAACATTTTTGACTTCCTCCCACCATAAAGTAGCTTTCTCCCTTAACTGATAAATATTCAAGCGAGCTTTGAGGTTGATTCTATATTCATATACCTGAAAGTAATTGTTCACATTAATTAACCAGGCCTCGACCACTTCTTTGCCCTCTCCATCGAAAGTGGGAGGTTAGATTTTTCAAAACTCGGCCTGTAGTTCCACTTTTTGTTTCTTTATATATTTTGTATCAGACACATTACAAGATTAAGCTTCACTATAATTTCTGTTTTAATTTCTTCATTTTGAATGACTCCCTTCTGGTCCACCATTATTTTTGTCATTAGTTTGTCATGGGTGTTCATTTTTTTCCTCAGTGTCCCTTTCAGGACTCAGTTGCACTATTCCTTGATTTTTCTTGTTAGAAAGGCTATTGAGTATCCTCTCTTGTTCTTGAATTAGTCTTTCATCATCGCTCCTTACCTAGACCATCTATTCCTGTAGCTTATGTACTATACTCAATAGTATACTAGTTTGATGTCGTTGTTCCTCCAGTAATATACTGGTCTGTTGGTGGTGGTCGAAATTTAGCTGTATCCACATCTCCAGATTCATTTCAGGATTGGTTTTGGGTGGAGGTTCGCCTACATTCCAAGGTACTTGATGCTTTGATACCCTTCTCATTATATTCTTTCTACTTTTTGTGTGAAATTTACATGCAGTGTTTATTACTCATTTGACCAATTTGGGTCCCAGCGTATAAATGCGGCTCTGATACCACTTGTGACATCCATTACAAAAACATAACTTAATATTTTATCAAATCTAATCCTTAGCACACTACATTTAATAATACCTCTTACCTTACATCTACCTTTAAATATTTTACCCATACATGAATTTTAATTAACATACAATCATATCCCTAATGAAAAAATACTTATATGTTTGAATGTAGGTGGCATAATTCTTAATACTATACCATTCCAAAGTATATATAAGTCTGAGTCTATAGACTTGACTTCGACTAAGAAAATACTGCATATGATATTCAATATTGACTTTGATGATGCTTATCATGTTTCGAGCATTGATACTTATGACTCTTATCAATATCAATCAGTTGCAATCTATGATGTCTTAATTACATGTGAATCATTCTGGCTCGAGCCATGTGATCTTAATATGAAAATTAATTATCTTGTACACTTTGAGATTTTTGTTGATCTCACCGTTCAACGTAACCCATGTCTAACTGACACTTGGGGTTCTATTCAACATTGGATCTCGGTTTTAATAAATGGAAGGAGTGAGGCCGATTGATGGTTATGGTATTCAACCTCCCTCAACCTTAACCATCTCAGTCGTTTGCTCGAACTTAGGATGCCTTCTGCTCTGTCGCTTTGCAACTTTGTTCCATTGCCCATCTCCTTGTGATGGTCCATGTTTCTGTCCATAGCCTCAATTATTAAACACTTGCATCAACATCATGATTTGGTGACAGGTATGGATTTATTATGGTCATATGTGCCATCTTGGCTCCATTAGTTCATATGTCGTCTTCTTTCATCTATGAGAAGGTATGGTTTTTTTATGGTCATATATGTTGTCTCGGCTCCATTATTTGGTATGCCATCTTCTTTGAGCTCTGAGAAGTTATTGAGGATTTCTGGCTAATCCCTCAGAGTCTTCCTATTTAGCACTTAACCCTCTTCGTTTTCTTAATGCTGGGTTATGGTATGGAAAGACGGCTTCCCTACCCTTGGGAGTTCAGGCCGCCATCTCTATCATGACTGTTACAGGTAATATTTGCATTTGTATATACATAATGACAACTTCTACTTTTATTTTAAAGTTTTTTACCAAGGTTGGATTATGGGTTTAGGTTGTAACCCTGTTTTCATGCCTTGATTTATTGTGCAGGTCTCAACTTTGGTAGACTCAATTTCTATTCCTCACAGGTAACCTTCATTTCCCATTGCAAATGATAGAGTTGAAGTTCATATGGTATTGTATATTACAGGATTGTATTTAACGTTCTTATGTTGTAATATAGATATTATGATTCGATTCCCTGCTCATAACATCTGCAAGGGCTATGCCGACTCTGGCCTAACCATATCACCTATGTTTTCCCTCTATACAGGTATTACAACCATCGAATCATCTCTCCAGTTTTTAGATGAGGATTTGTAGGGTTCATTAGGGTTTAATCACCCATCCTTGTGGTACTTTAGGAACTGTGTTATTATTTCTTCGAGTCAATGTATTTCTATGCACTTTTTTAAGAAGGAAAACTTTTGTTATATGTTTTGCACGGTTCTTGGTTCGGCACTATAAATTTACACCCACAATCTAATGGAAATGCCCTCGATTATTAGTTTAATGTTTTTAATTAAATTCTGTGTCAGTTTGTCACTAGGGTTTTATGCTGCACATATATGTGATTTAAATTCTCTTTTTCATTTCTTGTAAAGGTCTTCCTCTTGTTACTCGGAGTTTAATTTGTTATAATTATGAAAGCCCTATAGGCGCATTTTGCTTATTGTTCACTTCGACAGTTAATTTGTTTTTCATTCAGTTTTGTTACTCCTCTGACATGTATATAGATAGGATTTATTGGTTTATTGAATACAATTTATTCAGATCTAGCTGGTAACATAATAAAGATTCTATAATTTTTTATGTATTTAGGTGCTTGTACCATTTAACTGTTCCTTATAACGTTTTATCCTTTATGAATATAGTATCTCAGTTTAACATGTTTTTCTGTCTAAAATTATTTATCCAAGAGATTACATATCATTTTTTTACCCTCATTATGTCATTTACATTTCTACTATTTAGATTAGATGACTAGACCTAGGTTGTTTTGTTATGACCGTAGCCTAAGTTTAGCATGAGAATAGGTATGGCAAGATGATTTTTTGTGTCTAGAGTAATTACTTTGGACTAGAATAACAATCCATTCATTAGTGTCTCATGAATATTGTATATGTAACTGTAATTCTTTTGTTTATATTTACTCTTTAAACATTACACATTTATGGAGAAGGGTACTATTCTAGTTTGCAAGAATGAAGGCTAGGAATAATTTATTCACGAAAGATCATTTCTTTTTTATACACATATACATAGACATCCTATATTCTTTCTCCTTCATACTCATATAAATATTAACATTTATAACAGGAAGGGAATTAAAAGAAAAAGAGTTGTTTCTCGTAAAGCATTTTAGTTTTTTCATTTACAGAATTATCTATTTATATGACCAGAAATTAGTTGCAGCTTTGATAAACCATTAAATTTGATGTACATGTATAGATAATTATCTTACTACGAATATTCTGATGATGAACTCCCAACCTTCAGAGAGGTTGTTACGTCCTCATCTCCCCCTATGCTCTGCACCGTAGTAGGGCTTATTTAGCAGTGATTTTGGTTGAGACCTCAAGACCTCCAATCCAGTCTTCTTTTCTTACCACAATTGAGGGTTGTTGAATTTCCACTGGTTCCAACCAGCTCTCAATTGACTCTTTCCCTTCAACCTTTTGATTGTTTTCCCCAGTGACAGAATCCCATTTCCTCACTGGGATTTACTTTTTATTCTTAGAGAAAAAGGTAATTGTTTTAACTGTTTTTCTCAACTACGCTAGAATCTTGCAATACTTCAACATCAATCTCTATGGAAAAATATTCCATACTTAATTGATTTGTTCAAAACATAAATAACCATGTTCATTCGTTTAATCTCATTAAAAAAATTAATGCATTATGTTATTTTAAACAAAACTAACATAAATAGCTTGGAAACTAATCCAGTTGTCACAATTTGAGATTAATTATATTTCTTGGACAATATTTCACTCACTTTGATTACCAGTAATTGGCTTGATTACGACTTCTTTTTCCATAGTCATGTCTCCAAGAACAAGGGGGGAATTTCTTCACATTGACACAACAACTTTTTTTTTTCTCTCAACTCCAATTGCAAGATTTTTATTGTGAAAGAAGTCCATCCATAAAAATTATTTTCCAATTATTTGTTTCTCTCAACTCCCAAGCAGTTTTACACTTTTAGTAGCTAGTCGAGCAGGATTTTTAATGCTAAACAATTCCACCATTAAACTTCTCATCCCATCTATTGAATTTATGCTCGAATTAGTAAATCCAGTAAGTAGAATAACAACCATAAAACTTTGAATCCCATCTATTTAATTTCTATTTGAATGAGTAAATCCAGTTAGTAGAATAATAAAGCCAGAGTTAGGATTTAATTGAAATTATAATTTCCTATTTCATTTTCACATAATTATTTGGCTCAAATAAATACTAGCCATGTTGGATTAGAAATTACAACTATAAAAACGAAGTTTATGCTCTTAAACCATGGGGAATATTTGATTAGTGTCAAATGCACATTCCACAACTCATAATAAGTCAATAAATATGCATGTGTGACCTAGGTAATGAAAATGGAATAATTATATGTCTTCTAGTAGATCCCAACCATTAAATTGTTTATTTCCTATTCATATAGGAATATTATATTAAACTTCAACAACATATCTCTTCTTATAACAAAAGAATTATATATTTTATTGAAATTCAACAATCTCCTAGCCAATTAGAAAAGTACTTGTGCACCAAGAGAATTGGAAGGCTAGGGGATGGAACAATCCTAAAAAATTTGGGACACACCACTAGTGGAGTTGTATTAGAGGAGTGTGTTAGAGGAGCTTTGTATTTCTTCTTCTTCTTCTCTGAATATGTAGAAAGGAGAATCCCTTACCATTCGATCAATAAGTTTCAATGTCCTAACAACTACCATAAAAAATTTTGCTCGATTTAAATTTTCCTTGACAAATTGCTTTATATAACATTATTCCATTGCAACCACCAAAATGAGGAGTTGTTTTTCCTCGGGGCAATATCATTTTGTAAGGTAGCTTTAATAACCAGAAAATATATATATGGATAATATCGATGGATATAAATGTTTCATAATTCATGATGGAATATCCAACTGAAGCAGTGTCCCTTAGCGAGGCTAATTATTTTCTTGGAAAAATGTATATTAATTTTTTAGTAGTCCTAGACGATTGGGAGTTGTCATTTTTAAGAGTTTCAAAAACCTAACCAAATGTATTACTCACAAATTTCTTACCAAATTTGAAACTTGCATAGATGTTTACCATCTCCATTTTAAAATGGAACAAAAACTCTATTAAATGGAAGACATATCATTGGCATTTGGAAGGAAATGAATTTGGTGAATGGATGTTGGAACTATATAGGATGGGAAAATATTAAGATAGAAATTGGGAAAGCATTGAAGATCTTAGAACTGCCAAACCCATTATGAGAGCTGCCTTTTCTACTGCTACAAGTGAAACTTCAACATTGACGTCTCTAAAATCTCTTTTCAAACTACTCGCTTTTCAACTAGGTAAACTGATGCTACCTATGTTGTTTCTACCCTTGCTTTTACTGGTGGTTCTGCTGGTGGTGCTTTACCTGGAACTACTGGTATTGGATCGACTGCCTTTCCTGTCCTTGCCCTATACCTATGCCTAGTTGTTGGCTGGCAGGCTCACCCTCACCCTGTCGGAGCCATGATGGCGGCCCATTGGTCAAGCCCTACCAGGGGCATCCTCCCCCTATTGCTACTGCCCCAGTCCAAGCTGAGAAGTCCAATCGATCAGCCCAACCATGCAGTCCAGTTCGGGTACATTCCCAAGGTTTTGTAGTGGAAAGTGAGGTTGAGGTCGAGTCTGAGGAAGTTTGCTTCTTGGTTCCGACGCGCTTTACTCTTTTTCTCGCCATACTTTTCGTGTGCCTTACGTGCCTATTGGTTCATATGGGCTTGTTTCT
The DNA here is from genome assembly GCA_034641835.2 of Pinus albicaulis. NCBI lineage: Eukaryota > Viridiplantae > Streptophyta > Pinopsida > Pinales > Pinaceae > Pinus > Pinus albicaulis. The sequence goes on from CM076572.1 coordinate 1,259,179,964, forward strand.
AATAGGTGACTTAAGGCAGATTGTCACGATGGCGTGGTGGATTATGGATTATCCTGAAAAATTGCTTTCAAGACCAGCAGATATATAGTTTCGCTCCAAAGTTGACTTCCCGCCACGGGAGCGGCCTCCAAGCGCCTAGCGAGATGCACCTGCTCCATTGTTTCTATAGGCCTCTGATCACTTTTTGGTGGCCACTTTGAATTGGAACAGAATAAGCCAAATTTAGGAAACTCACTGAATCTAGAAAGCAAAACGAAACTTACATAACTTCAACTACAACGGAAGGATTGAAACTTGGAAATATCCCGAGGATGGTCAATACTTAAATCTATGCTTCACCAGGGACTCCTTCAGATATGTATTGAAGTGGAAAATGAATGTCAATTACTTAGTTACTAAATTCTAAAGTAGAGAAGCGATGGCGGCCTTTTAGTTCTTCAAGTTGATGGTGGCTTTTGGGGCCCCTCCCTCAAAAGAGAGTTGTTCCTAGACTAAGGTTATATTTATTTTATTCTGACATAAGAGTTTTTAATGTTTAGTGCTTTCAAAATAATAAATTTCCAAATCTTGTATTTCTTTGAAGTACATTTTAACCTTTGGAGACAGTTTCTAGTTATATAATTGTTTTATTATATATTAAATCAATGTTAAAAACTAGAATTTTAAATGTGCATGAGTTTTTTTTTAATTGTCTTTAATTGCATATCTAAGTGTCCAAAACATCATAGGAAAAAGAAAAAAAATATAAAATAAATATATGAATCTAGAAATTATAAAAAACTTACTATTTTATAAATTTTGTATATAAAGTAAATGGGATTTTTGAAAAGAAATTTAGCTATATAAAAATATAATTTTATACCTTTTATAAATTAATTATATTTAATATAAATTTATATAATTTTTTAATTAAATTTACCATCTTTATTTATTTAATGAAATAAATAATTAAGAAAAAGTTATATGACATGAAAGTTAAGAGGTATTCTCAAATTGCTTTTAACTGAATCCAAAATCCTCGTCTCCAATATTGTCGTCTCCAATATTGACATAAAGATACATGATCTATATTAAATTATTAGGTGCAAAGGAGTTCACCATATTAAAAATAAAAATAATACTACTTCCAAAATTAAGAAGAAATTCTAAGATAAAAAAGTAATCTTGAGAAAAAAATTGAAGATGAAAAATTGACTGACTCTTGTCATTTATATTTTAAAAACATTCCAAAAACTATAATCCAATTAAATCAGGTTTAAATTAAAGATGACATTAAAAATTACACGTGAGCGAATGAAATTTAGTAAAATGGTAACCAATCGAAAGGTAAATTGTCCGGAGAGCAACTCTTTTATTGAATTAAATTTTGATATGTATATGACGCGTAAAAGTAGAAAGTGTATTCGTGATCGGCCGTTGACTGCTGCAGAGTGCGATACTATGCATAATCTTGAGAATTCTAGCAAGCATAATCCTACTAAATGTTTTCCTGTTATATTAATAAATAAAATCGGTATATATATTATAAAGGAAATATGCATGTATATTCAGGTTGAATAATTATATTTTATCCTTCAATTATATAATTTTTATCAAAGCTAAATTTAGGATCAATCTATCTCAGTTTATCAACAATTTAAAAGCAAATTTACTGCAAAATTAGTTAATAACTTTATATCATGAAAACTGGATAAATTAAAGAAATTTATTCATATTTAATAACTTTATAGGTTGAAAACGGGACAAATTAAATAAAAATGTATGGGATAGACATGATGCAGAGAGTCTAGCCTGTCACTTTCTTTTGAATTGTATTTAAAAAAAAAATTAAAAAAAATTACACCTTCCTTTTCATTAGAATAATTAATAACATTATATTTACATATCAAGAAAACTGGATAAATTAAATAAGATTATTAATAACATTATATCAAGAAAACTGGATAAATTAAATAAAAATGTATTGGACACACATGATGCAGAGAGTCGAGGTGTCATTTTTTTTTTTAATTGTATTTTTAAAATAAAAATAAAGAAAATACTAATCAAAATACAAAAGTGTGAGAAAGTAGAGATAGTTCATGGAAACAGAACTCAATCCCCACGATATAAAGAAACTCACAGCTGTTTTAAGAACACGAAACAGTTACCCGATCAATAAACTCCAGCAATCCGGGTGTGGTTGAATGAGAGCGGGACGCTGCAATCGGTCGGAGCAAACGTGGAAAGGTAGTGCACCGCATGATACAGAGTTTCTTTTAAAGTCGTGTTACATTTTTCATTGGAAAATAATTAATGTCGCTCCGCTGTCGTAGAAGTAATCACGAGATGAGTCAAACTCAGATGCCTCAAAATAGAAGTTGTCTATCTGGAATAGTCTCGACAGCAGTTTTTTTTTTTGTCGAAATTTGGTAAAATAAAATTCAAAAAATTAGGTAACTGCAGTGTTTGGAATCTATTTTTGATAATAGAAATAAATTCAAAAACTTTTAAAGCACTCAAAATACTAAATTTTAACCACTATAAACAAAATTCTGATAAAATCTTTGGCAACTTTTTTCAAAATTTTTACTAGATTCTAAACTATTTCACTGCTTTTTTAAACTACGCGCTCAAAATATGGTGGAGTGACAGAGTGAGGCATTGAATCAATACTTGTCAGCTATTCCCAATACCCTAATTGACGTCAAACCATGTGTTGTACTACTAGGAAAACTGTTGGCTTTGACTCCTCACTGATCTGCCGTTTGTTTACGTGGTGATCTCAATATTGGTCGCAAATGGGCAGGGCATGTGCAGAGGTGTGGATGGATATTTAACTTTACATCGGAACTTTAATTTGATGGTCACGATGCAAATGTAGTTCTTTGTTTTTACCAAAATGTTGTTCTTTTTGTTGAAAGCTTGGAATGCAAAATCAATATACGTGAATAGTTGTGATTTGTATAATGAGTTTCACGCTCGTTTTAGGTAAGAGAAATTTCAGCTTTCTTGCATTTAAGAGAATGAAACAATACTAAATAATTAGAGAGGTGTTCGGTAAATATGATCCCGAACTATTTTGTAAAAGTTTATTTTAAATGTTTAATTTATAATTTTAAGTTAATTTGTTTAAAATTTGAAAAGAATTCGTTAAAATTATAAATTTCAATTATATAATTTTTTTTTTTAATTGAATTTATATTTAAAAAATCAATTCAAATAAATATACACAAATTGTATTATTATATACAAATTGAAAGTTAGTGTTTTTTTTTTAAATAATGTCCACATTATAAAACACATATATCTATTAAAAAAAATTAAAAGTGTGTGTTTTTTTTTAAAATAATGTTCACATTATAAAACATATATATCTATTAAAAAAAATAAAAAATATATGGTTTTATAGATTATTTGTGAAGAAATTTAGTCATTATTTTAAATTTAAATTAAAAGTTTTATTTTAAAATAATAAATAGAATATTTTTATGAACATATGTTTATATATTTTAAAGTATTCTTTTAATTGCTTGTTATAGACAGATTTAGGTAGTGCATATCAAAAGTACTAGTTGGAATTCACATGGGTGAAAGAAACATACATTGATTATATTAAGATTATTAAATAAATCAAATTGTAAACCCACCACTTCAAAATAAATCATAAAAAATTGCTTAACTGAGTTTTGACATGGGTCTTAATGTTCATACAAATACATATAATATCAAACCATATACTTTATTTTAGAATTGAAAAAAAATATTTATATAGACATAAAATAATTTTTCCTAAACTCAACTATGTCGAATGGAGAGTTTTTCTATATCTTTATGAAATAATAACAAAAGTAAATCATCATAAATATTGAAACAACAATGTTATTATTAGTAAAAAATTGAATGGATATATTCATGAAAGTGTTATCGATCAATTTAATTGAGTTTCTTAAGGATCTTTTTAGAAATTCAAAAACTTAAAAAATATGATTAAAAATATTTTAAAAAAAAATCAAAAAATAACAATTCAAAAAAAATACATTATAAGTATACTAAGTCTTTAAATAAATCAATTTTTAAACGTACCAGTTCAAAATATAAACTTTAGTAAAATCAACTATGTAGAATAGAGATTTTTTCTATATCTTTATGAAATAATAACAAAACTAAACCATCATAAATATTCAAATAACAATGTTATTATTGAGTAAAAAATTGAATGAATGCATTCATTAATATTGTAATTTCTTGGTATTAACACTTATCTAACTTATAATAGAAAGATTCATGAATATGACCATCTCTTAGTTTTAACACTTATGTAACTTATAATAGAAAGTAGTTGTGACCTTTTTCTTTATTTAATTTACATTAGTATTACTTCATGCAAAAAAATCATTAATTTAAATATTTTAAATATTTATCCTATTAAAATATAAATATTAAAAAAATAAATTAATTAAAAAAATTAAAAATAATGTTATATTTTTCAATTTATTTTGAAAGTTGTTTTTTAATTTAATTTATAATATTACTTATTCAAAGAAATGACTAATTACAAAATTACTCTGAACTAATTTTATTTTATTTATATTAAATAATAGTTAAAACTTAGAATTTGAAATGTACAATGGATCTTTTAAATATCTTTGATTGCATATTGAAACATCAAAAACATCAAGTGAAAAAGGAAAAAAAATATAAAATAAATATATAAATACTATTTAGGTACTCCAAGCTCTTTAAGCATAGGAGTACTCATGCAGGAGCATCATGGTTCTAAAAATTTGTAGATTTAGTAGAATTGAAGGGGTCTTATGTTTTTCAAAAGAGTTGGTTTCCTAAGTATTTAATTAATGTAATTTTCAATGTTCTGAGTGATTTATGTGAGACATTTAGAATATCATTTAACTAAATATTGAGAGGCATAGTTGTAAATGTTGTCGAATGTAGGAGAATATGAGTGATTGATGAATGATTAGTGTGCATTGAGATATTATGAAGTACTATAAATCTTATATTACAAAGTAGTTCATGATTTTATGGATTTGAGGAGGATCCTTAGGATTTAGTTGAATGTTGAGATCCTCAAGTGATAAAGAAGATATTTGAGGGATTAATTGAGGACTTAGAGGATTCTTAGAAATTAGTTGAGAAGATTGAGGATCTTAACTAGAATGGGTTATATAACCTTTTGTATGAAATTTATAAATCCTCAAAGGCACAAAGGAGAGAAAAAAGAGAGATTCTTAGAAAGAAACTAAATTGTAAGCCTATGGGCATATAGAGAGAGGAAGAGAAAAGGGCCATGTAAAGGCATATAAGGCCAAAGCTAGATTGTAAACAAGTTTTTTATTTGTATCTGTACATTTGTTTAATTAATGAGGAAATCAAATTCATTGAGACTGTGTGTCATTCCTTTTATGTGCCGAGTGATTCGTAACTGAGAAATTATGGTTTATGTGTGATAAACCATTGTGAATGAATTCAAATTCAATGTATAAGGCTTTCTGAATGATAAAGGACTTAATGGCCGGGTAGAATTTGTGTGATTCTAGTCTGGAGCTAGTGGATGTGTGTACAGATTGAGTAAGAAAAAAATCAAGAAATTTTGGATTCAGAGGAGAAATAAAAAAAGGTCGTATGTATTATGGATTGAGATAGTGAGTAAGGCGTCTAACAAGCACGATAATTCCAAGTTGGAGCGAATAAAAAATAGAAGGACAAGCTCAGGAGAGATTAGCGCTTTAAAGACTGAATGAACCTAAAGAAGGATAGCAATGTTGCGGAGCATTGATAGTAGAAAGAAGAGGAATCGGCTAAGTCAGAAATGACTTAGAAGAATTCAAAGGAAGGCGATCAGACGTCAAGGATCGAATCACATAATTGAATTTTTAATATTAAACGATAGATATCAGTGCAGGCAGAAGGGACGAAGAAAATCCACATGAAGGTGATCAGATAAAATCCGCGTGAAGGTGATCAGATGTTTACAATTAGATCGAAGATCTGAAAGGGAAGAGATCGACAGCTAAGATGACTTTGCAAGTTAAACCCAATAACTTGTGACGCGATGAGATGAATGGCAAGCAGTAAGGACTGGTAGATCCTAGCGCAGATCAATGGCGGACAGTGAATTGTAAATTCACACATCGCAAATTATATCGTATAGCGCTAAGGCGTCGTGTGATAAGTTAATTTGTTCGTGATCCGGTAAAGATTGAAATATGCAGTGCGATGAGGGGAGACCATGTGTCAGTATTGAGGATGGGAGATGGCAATGTGACATCGTACAGCGGGGCCGTTAGATCTGGAAAAGATCTAGGATGGATATTACAACACAACTTCGCATCGACAAAATTATAAGTTGACTATTAAAGTTAACTGTTATATGTTTCTATCTGCGGTATCTTAAAAGTTTCGACTTGTGATGAGTTCTGATTGGTCACCATGTTGTGGGCCAGAACCCACATGTCTATAGGGTTTGTATAATGTTGAAGCCATATATGTAATAAGGTAATGTGAAGGGGCGGCAATGCATAAAGGTAAAAATTATTATACTGAGTTATCAACCCGAGAGCCACTTAAGGTTAAAGCTTCCATGTGCATTTGACATAAAAGATGAACCTCAAAGGTTAAGGTGGGTAATTGTGGGGTTAATTTCGCTAACCCTGCATCTTTGGATATTTGCGGCCTTACGGCTACATAAGTACAACTTTAAAAAAACTAAATAATTTGCTTCTTTAGGTCTGATAAACCAAAATTTGGTCCCAGTGGATGTTAACCATCATCGTCATCATCATCATATACTATATTATAAATTATAAAGTAAATGGGATTTTGAAAAGGAATTTAGCCAAATAAAATTATATTTTCATATTCGTTATAAATTAATTATAGTTAATAATAATTTATATATATTTTTAATTAAATTTATAAATTTTAATTATCTAATAAAATAAGTAATTAAGAAGGAAGTTGTTTCTAATGCGAATTTTTGGAGTTTTTGGTGGCTTTTTTGGCCTGAATCTAGGAGACAAATTTGAGGTGAAATCTTGGTTTTTATTATTTGAACTAGGTTTTTGACTACATATATGGATTGAGCACCCTGAAAGACCCCTAGGGCACTTCGATTGTGTAGAGTTTACCCATCAAACTTGTGATTTCAATAAATTCCTTCTGGATTTTAGAGAAATTAGATCTGAAAAATAAATCAATTTTTTTTTTCAAAAAGTTGCATTATAGACATCTCTACTAAAAAGAGGTTATATAATATGAAAATTAAGAGATGTCTTAAAATTTAGAAATCTCTATTAAGAAGATGTTATATAATATCAAAGTTAAGAGATATATTGAAATTTATTTTAACTCAAGTCAAAATCTATGTCTTCAACTTAAGTGTGGTTGACATAAAGATGCATTATCTTTACTAAATTATTAGGGGGCAAAGAAGGTCACCATTTTGAAAAGTAAGCATAATACTAAAATTATTTTTACTTTCAAAGATAATTGTAAGTTGTGAGACAATAAAACGTTAGAGGGAACAATGAAGCTAATATATTGTAAAGAGGTTGTCAATCCCAATCTCAAAAAAAAAATTGTCCCCAAAATTATTCTTCTGCCTTGACCAATGCGAAGAAGAAAATAAACTTTTCTAAGATAATATCTAATCTTCATGAGCTGCAATGTGAATTGGGCATTTATCTATTTCTAAAACACTTCAGGATGAAAGAGTTTGTCACCTTTACCATACTAAGAGGGTTAAAGATGATATATAGTCACCACTATCATATATTTACAACACATAAAAAAAAAAAAAAAAAATAATAATAATAATAATAATAATTAATTATAACCCTTAAGGATATTAACACTTTTAATAATTTCACAAGGCACTTATAAACATTATGAGTTATAATATTATGAATTAGTACCTATACATATATCCTTAATTCCATTAATCGAGCACTTTTGTGGAGTTCTTATGAAGCTTATCCTTACCTTTATACTACCACAGTTTCACATTATTTTAATCATTGGTTTAATTTTCTTATATCATTATGGTACTTGTGAATAATGCACGAGTACATATAATAAATCAGATATGAATCTATGATTTATGTTTTAATTACGATCTACCTATATATTTTGATGGACTGACCCCTCTGGATTTTCTTGGGAGTTGTCCTCCACTGTGATTATTTGTATTTGTGTTGTCCATCGATGTGGTAAAACCTATATCGAACGGTGCAGGTTGATGCAGGTGGGATTAGGGTAACTATGTGACCACAACGTTGCACACTGAGCTCATTTGTTTCCATATTCATCATGGCTTTTCTCTGCAAGTTATTTCAACCCGCAGTGTGCTTCCTCCGGTAGATAAGGTGCTCAGATTTTGTCTATAGAGGTAGAATCACTTGTGGTACTGCTCAGACTTGATAAATGTTTTTTGCTCCAAAATTCATGGTTGAAATTTCAGTTCTATCATGTATAATTTCCGGAGTATAATGTAGTTTAGTTTTACATGTTGTCTTTTGCCATTGCTCCCAAAGTAAACAGTTTGAATATGTAAGTAATGCCCCCATAATCATTGTTGTTCATTCTTTTCTCTTTTCACAGGTTATAACTATTTTTTAGATAAATGCATCTACAGGGGCTTTTAATCCCTAGCATTCTTGTCTAAATTTTTTCATAAAGATAACACTGATGGGGCCAATGGTTTCTAGCTCTGCCAGTATTTATTTTTCTCTTCCCTTGACAAGCGTAGAGTTTAACCCTCCCGGTATGCGGAGAGTGATGCCTTCAGGTAAGGGATTTATTTCTTGTTTAAATACCTAATATTGTAGTGAATATTTAAGAATTTATCTCACTATTTAAATTTTACTCATATTCTTCATTTTATTGACTTTTTTACAAGATGCAGTTGGGTACTGGGGTCCTGGTGGAATGGGGTGTCCTTCATAGCTCTGCAGTGTTTCCTTGAATGACCAGGTAAGTCGAAATCCCATCTTCTGCATTCACTTCCAAGTCTATGTGAACTTCTTGTGGGGTTACTGAGGGTAACACCCTATGTATGTATAGGACTTTAGATTATGGCCTTGAATTCACTTGCATGAATGAGCTTCATGCATTCCTCCATGTGTTAAGGGTGTGGGCATAGAAAAAACATTCCATAGTTTTTAATTGTTAATTATTAGTTACTCGTTATAGCCATTTAATTCGGTTTATTGGGATTCATGTGTAACTCTTACTGCTCGGCTTAGTATAAAGCTTCTTTAATGCTATTCTCATACTGAGATATGATTTTGGTTACTTTTTTACATATTTCTCAGCGTTGGTAGTATCTATTGTAATTTATTTTGGTATCCATGTGCTTGGCACTAACACTTATGGAGAAAGTCTACATCACGTTATATTTTATGTGTTTACTATAATGTTTTGATATCATGATATTTTATGAGTATATCCATTAGCATTCGAGCTTCTGGGTATTTGTGTTTTTCTGAAATGGATGATTGTTTTTCAATTCATAGTTTATACCCTTGCTCGTGTAAGATGGTTCTCTATATACTTGTGGATTCAATGGTTAGAGGATCCTAATCCTTACCCTGTTTACCACGAATCTCATGTTCTAAACCTCTGAGCCTTATTGAATATTTACACTGAATCATGAGAATGAGAAAGTACTTATGCATTCTATGGCTTGCATAGAATCATTCTCTCTTATTTGGTTCTTGATACCTCTCCTGTGTAATTTACTATATTCATTTATTCAATGTATTATTCAATGATATGTGGATAGAAACTCGACAGTGTATGAATGATTTACATTGCTAGAATAAGAAAGGTTTATTTGTTGATATTTTCCCATTTCTTTTACCTTATATACTTTCTACATTCGTGGAGTTTTAGAGTTGCACCATTTTACAATATTTAGACAACAAGAATAACTACAATGTGTCTTTTGTTTAACCCTGTCATAACATTTATTTTATGCTATGTTTATTTCCATATTGACTTCATCTTTCTGAAATAAATAGTTGACAATATATTTTCTAGTTAACAAAGTTAATTATACAATTCTAGTATACTGAATTTAAATAAAATTTTATTATCATCTCCTATAAATTAACCAATAAAATTTTATACTCATCTCATTAATCTTTCTTCATGGATGACACCACCCAACCTTGATATAGATGAACATGTCTTTTTCTCCCCTCGTGCTCCGTACCAGAGTCTGAGGTAGCAGTTAATTATCAGAAGTTAGGCCTCAAGAATTCTATCCACCCTACACTCCTTATGGGTTACAGAGCTCCACTTGTATATCAGGAGCTTTGAACAACTCTTCTCTTTACAACATTCTGTTGTAAACCCTCTTCTTATTTCATGAATAGAACCACTTCCCCTTCTAAGGCTTTCCTTTTTATCCTCTTGGGGAAGGTAACTATCAGAAAAACTGCCTCTTCATTTTTACCCTGGAATCTTGGAATTATTTTACTAATCAATTAACCAATTACTCAAGTTAATTTTTATTCATGAAAATACAATTCAAGTTTTCTTTCACTAACGAATAACCATATTCGTTAATATATTTTCACTAACAAATTCATATGTATTTTTAAAAGTCTTTTATACATAACATTAAGATAAAATGGGGTGTTACATCTTCGCCCACTATAGGAAAACACCATCCTTGGTTTTCACTTCATTCTAGAAAAAGTGTCAGGATGTGCTTCTCGTATAGAGTTTTCATCCTCCCAAGTAGCCTCTTCCGAGATAAAGTGCTTCCATTGCACTTTAACTTGGGGGATGACTCACTTCTGAAGCATTATTTATCTCTGATCGAGAATACGTTGAGGTTCTACCAGAAATTCATCATCCGGTTCTACTTGAAAGCAACAGAATTTATAATTAATTTAATTATGGATCAATATTTTTCTAAGAGTCATAATGTAAAAATAACTTACATGTACACTTTGTGAGTGTATCACATGCTTGGGGTAATGTACGTATTGTTTCATTAATGACACATGAAACACATTTTGTACCAATATGTGGCTAGGCAGTGCCAACCGATATGCCACCGGCCCTATCGATTCCAAAATATGGAAAGGTCCATACTACCTAGGAGCTAATTTGGAACAAGTATTCCACCTTAAGTTCTCTTGTTGGGTTTAATTCTTACATAAATATAGTCACCCACCTCAAATTCTCAAAAATTTCAGTTTTGGTCATCATGTATCTTTTGTCGGTCTTGAGCTACTATTAAATTCTATCTGATTTTTCTTACCTAATGCTCCATTTCCGCCAGCATGTCCGACCCAAGCATCAATTTGGTTTCCGAACTACTCTAGTTTATAGGGGTCTAGAATTTTCTTCCATACAATGCTTCGAAAGGACTCATCTTGAGGGATTCTTGGTATCCATTGTTGTAGGTGAATTCAAGTAGATGCAAATACTCTTGCCACTTTGTGGCTTGTTGCATCACATACATGCGTAGCATGTCTTCTAATATTTGATTCACCCTTTCAGTGTTTCCATCCGTTTGTGGATGATACGCTGTAATAAACTTGATATGTGTTCCCAAACCAGTGAATAGTGCCTTCGAGAAGGATGACGTGAAATTTACATCCCGATCTGAGATGAAAAATCTTGGTATGCTTTAAAGTATAAAGATTTCCCTCATGAAAATGTCATCAATATGTACGGTCTTGTAAGAGGTATCAAATGAGCTACCTTGTTGAGCCTATTGAATCATTGTGTCTCCTACTTCTCGGTATGTCTGTGATGAAATCAAGCGATATGACTTCCCATTACCATTTCGATACAGGAATAGACTGAAGCAATCTTGATGGATGTTGGTGCTCCACCTTCACTTGCTAACACTCCAAACATTAGGTCAGGTATTGAGAAATGTTTTTACACATTTGAGGCCAAAAATAGTCCTTTCTAATTTCTTTTAGCATATTATGTTATCCAGGATGTCTAGCATAGTAACTCTAATGGTATTCATCTGAAATCAGCTCCTTCAAGCTCATCTGATTTGGTATATATATATTCCCTCTAAATATCAAAAGTCTTTTATCATTAGTTCCATAATCTGATTTCTTTCCTTATTTTTCTACTTCTCTTGCTTGCTACCATAGGGATTGATACTCAGGGTCTCTCTTTGCTTCATCCACAATTTTCTCTCGGAACTTAAATTCTGCCTGATTAAAGTAAATTTCATAGATGTAACATAGTTTCATACTTAAAGCATCAGCTACAGAAATATCCTTACCTTTTACATGTTTAATGTCAAGATCAAATTCTCTTAGGAACACATTCAATCTTTCTTGGTGAGCATTCAAATAATATTGTTTAAATTAGATAGTCAGGATACTATTGTTGGCTCTTAGCACAAACCTTTTCCCTAATAAGTAATGTCCCCAAATTCAAAGGGAATGTACTACTGTAGTTAAATCTAAGCCATAGATAGAGTATCACTGCTCATGGTCCTTTAGCTTCCTGGATTCATATTGTATGACCTTGACATCTTGTGTCAATACCACTCCCACCCCTTCCTTACAAGGATGAGTGCAGACTTTAAATTCTCTACTAGCATCCACCACTTTCTATATATGGGTAGTAGTTAATAGTTATTTTAGTTGTTCAAAATTGGCTTTACACTCATTAGTCTAGTTAAAGACTCGCCCCCTCTGCTGCAAGGAGGTAATGGGAAAGGCTATCTTAGAGAAGCCTTTGATGAATCGCCAGTAGTAACCAGCTAGGCACATGAAAGAACATATGTTTGCTACATTTCAGGGAAATCTCCATTCCATATTTGTCTTTATCTTTTCAGGGTCTACTGAGATCCCTTCAAAATATATTACATGGCCCAAATATTGGCTTTGTTCTTTGTAAGAATGATATATGATAAATTTGGCGTAGATATGATGTTCTCATAACATTTTCAACACCGAGCACAAATTTTCTTTGTGTTTGTCAATATTTTTAGAATAGATCAATACATCATCAATCAATATTAAAACAAATTTATTGAAAAATGGGTGAAAGATACCATGGTTAATACAAATGGGAACAACAAATATTGATAATGTCTGTACCTGGTACAAAATTTTGTTTTGGATCTGTCCTCATCCTTAATCCTTATCTGATGATACCTAGATCTCAGGGAAATCTTTCAAAATATTATTCCTCTCTTTACGTGATCAAAAAGATAATTTATACATGGGAACGGTTATTATTTTTTTACATTAATGTTATTAAGATGTCGGTAATCCATGCACATCCGCATCGTACTATATTTATTTTTAACCAATAGAAGTGGTGCTCCCCAAGGGGTCACACTTGATCAAATATACACTTTTTCCAATAGTTATTGCAGCTGCATTTTCAATTCTGTCAACTCAAGCACACTCATTCGGTATGTTTCTCGTGACATAGGCGATGCTTCAAGTAGTAATTCTATAGTAAAGTCAATTTCTTGTTTTGGGGGTAATCCTGGAATATTTTCAGGAAACACGTCCATAAAATCCTAAACAACTGGGATATTTTCCAACATAAGGGTCTTTTCTTTAGAGTTAGCAAACCCCACTTGAATAGCATAAAGTTGACACCCTTTTCTAATGTATTTACCCAACTGAGATGCAGTGATGGGGCGCAATTGAAGTTGTTTCTTAATTCCTTCTCATTCTTCACGAGTACCATATTTTTCCTTAAAGTTGATAATTTTCTCCTTAAAATCTACCAGTGACCAATGCCTTTCTAACCAGTCCATTCCCAACAAAATATCATTGGAGCCCAAAGGCAGAATATTCAATTCAATAGTTATATGTTTCCTTCCTATTTCCAGGATGCAATTTGATATTTTTGCATAAACTCCTCTCTTTGCTCAAGTAGCCAATTGTGCCAACCAGGGACTTTTAAATTTTTGGCTTTGTAGTTTACATTTTTCAACTACTCGAGGATTTATATAACTTAAACTAGCACTAGGATCAACCAAAAATGGAAATTTTTTTGGAATATAACTCATCTTCCAGTTCTATCATAGTTGGCTACAAATCTGCTTATTGATCTTTTAGTGTAGTGTTGATCGTTAGTATGTTTTGTGCTACATCCCCTACAATAGATACCTCTTACAAATTGGTTGTAACTTCATTTCATCCACGATGAGGGCAATTCTTAAAGTAATATGCCTCACTGCATCCCCAACATTGTAGTGGTGGTTTATAGTTTTGTCCATGATATGGCTTGTTGGATGCTTCAGTAGGCCTTTCATCAACTCACCATTTGGGTTTTTGTTGATTTTTCCAAAATTTTCTATTTCCTAAATTCCTTGCAGCATTTTATAATTTCCTCGTCTGCTACTTTTAAAATTCGAGATTCTTTTATTCCCTTTCTTTGGTGGCCAAATTCTGCCAAATTCACCTTTCACCTTGGACTGCTGATATCACATTCGTTCTTTTCAAATCACCTCATCCATAGTCTTTGGCTTCACGAATGCAATCCTGTTGTTTATGTGAGCAGGCAGGCTACTCAAGAATCACTGTAATTTTTCTTTTTCATCTCTCAAATACAGTACATACCTTAACAAAGAGGTAAATTTAGTGATGAACTCATTTATAAATAGTTGACCCAACCTTAATTCATTAAAATCTCGATATTTTTCATCATAAAATTTCTCTGTTAGGTACTTATCCTAAAAATAGTGCTAGAACTCAACTTAAGTCACATTATGGTCTTCAATTCTACACAAATTTTTAACCTCCTCCTACCATAATGTGGATTTTTCCAGCAATTGGTAAATAGCCAAGCACGCTTTGAGCTTGTTGTTATATTCATAGACTTGAAAATATTTATTCATATTAATTATCAATGCCTCTCCTACTTCCTTAACCTCTCCCTCAAAAGTAGGAGGTTTAATTTTATGAAATTCACCTTGTAACTCCACTTTATGCTTCATCATATCTTGTTGTTCCGAAGCATTTCCAGGCTCTGCTTCATTGTAGTTTATTTTTTTGTTACTTTGTTGAGTATGAATCCCTTCCAGATTTTTGTTAACTTCATGTTGTTGCTCTCCTTCTTCATGGATGTCCCTTTCTGGACTAGGCTATGTTATTGGATGATTCTGCTTATCTAAGAGACTCTTGAGTATCCTCTCTTGTTCCCTCATCACCTTTCATTGTCACTTCATACTCGAATCATTTATGTCTATATATTTTTCACTGTATTTGACAATCAGGGTGTTTGATGATGTTGTAGGCTCTAGTAACCTACTTGTTTGCTGCTTAATTTTTGGATTAGGGTAGAAATGGGTTTCCCCTATAGTTGTCGGTCTTTTATGACTAGATCCTATCCTCATTAAAACTTTTCAATAATTCATGTCATTGTGCACGGAATTAACAAAAAGGAAAAACACCCAAAGTTATTTGGTTGGCCCAATCTGGCCCAGCGTGCAAACCACGCTCTAATACCACTTGTCACCACTATCATATATTTACTACAAATACAAAAATAAATTAATTACTATACTTAAGGATATTATCGCTTTTAATAATTTCATAAGGATCTTATAAAAATTGTGAATTATAATATTATTAATTAGTACCTATACATATATCCTTACTTCCATTAATTGAGTGCTTTTGCAGAGTTCTTATGAAGCTTATCCTTACCTTTATACTATCACAATTTCACATTATTTTTATCATTGGTTTTCTTTGCTTATATCATTATGGTACTTGGGAATAATCCACGAGTACATATAATAATTCGGATTTGAATCTATGATTTATTTTTAATTACGAAACCTATAAATTTTGATGGATGGGCCCCTTTGGAATTTCTTGGTAGCTGTACGCCACTGTTATTACTAAAAACTGTGCTGACCATCGATCTAGTAAAACCTATATCTGACAGTGTAGTTTGAAGCGGGTAGGATTAGGGAAACTACCCTACCCCTAACACCGAAAAATGTGCTCATTTGTTTGCAGTTTCATCATGGCTCTGATCTGTAAGTTGTTTTTACCCACAACGTCCTTCGTCCGACAGCTAAGGTGCTCATATTTTGTTTGTAGAGATAGAGTCACTTATGGTCCTGCTCAGATTCGGTAAATGGTTTTCGCTCTCTACTTTATGGTTGAAATTGTGGTTCTGTCATGTATAAGTTCTGTATTAAAATCTATTTCAGTTTTGCATGTTGTATTTTTCCATTTCTCTCGAAGTGCACAGCTTGAACAGGCACGTAACACCCTCATAATCATTATTGTTCATTATTTTCTCTTTGCATAGGTTATAAAGCTTTTTCAGATAAATGTATCTATGAGGGCTTTTAATCCCTAGCGTTATTTTCTAAATTTGTTCAAAAGATAACCCTGCTAGGGCCGAGGGTTTCTGGCTTTCCAAGTATTTCATTTTCTCTTTCCTCAAAAAGTGTAGGGTTTAAACCTCCTCGCATGCTAAGAGTGACAAGTTCAGGTAAGGGCTTCATTTATTGTTTAAACCCATAATATTGGAGTGAATATTTAAGAATTTCTCTCACTATTTAATGTTTACTCACAATATTTTTCTTCTTGATTTATTTAAAATATACGACTAGGTACTGCGGTCCTCGAGGAATGTGTTGAGATTTTCTGTTTTGAATAGAATAGGAAAAATCTCAGTAGGTGACAAAAATTAGGAAATTGTTGCTAGATTAACTCCAGTTTGTTGGGAGGGAGTTAATGCTAGCTAAATTTGAGTTGAGAGCTGTTAGATTCTCCTGCTACATAACAGATAGCCATACGGATGTTTTGGAGAGAGTGTGTGAGAATTGTAATCTCCTGTTTGAATTAATAAGATTGCCAATGCCCTGTTGTGTGGACGTAGCCCAGGAGGTTTGGGTGAACCACGGTAAAATCACTGTGTCTTTATGTGCTAGATTGAATTGCTGTGTGTTAATTGTTTACTGAATTCCGCTGTGTTTATTCCAACAATTGGTATCAGAGGTTTGTTGGAGGAAAGTGCTGTGCGTAGCAACGTGCTGGAGCGCTGGTGAATTGTTCAAACAACAAAGGTATTTGGTACAGTAAGGCGTTGGCAGCGTTGACAGGTCGGTTTGTTGAAACGCTGCAATTTACATTACACTGCTTACAAATCGATTTTAATTTAAATTACACTGCAATTTAAGTTATTCAAAGGCCGTGAGCCCAGTTTTACTGAGCACAGAGACGCCGCTGCTGAGAGGGCGTGATGCCAGCATTTAAAATCATTGAAAATCAGAGAACGCTGAACGTAATTTTTTTTTTGGTATCAGCATTTAAAATCGTTCTTTAACTCGGTCTCCAGTTTTTTTATTAACAGTCAATTTGCAGTTATGAGACAGAGAGTCGATTTAAAGTTGTTTTAAAATTCTGGGTGAGGGCATTCATAACGCTGGGTGAGGGCATTGCTATTGGAGTCGATTTAAAAGCGTTTGGTATGTTGCTTTCAATCGATGTTATTGTTTGTCAAATCGACTTTGGAGTTTTGAAAAAAAAAATCAAACGTTTTTTGAAGCAGTCGGTTTTTTAAAAGGTTTAAAAAATTCAAATCAATTTATACATATGCCATTTGCACATATGGTTGAGTGGTGGACTTTTACATCGATTTTATTTAATCGATTTAAATGGAGTTTTGGTAAAAGGTCTAATATGAATCGATGTTTGAGTGGTTCGATGAATCGATTTGTATTATGTTTATAATCGATTTGGATTTTTTATAATGTTTTAAAATGTAATTAAAAAAAAAAAGGCCTTTTTTATAAGGTGAGGGGTATGGTAGTATGAAGTGAAAGGCATTTTTTAAAGGCAAGGTCAAGGATAATTTTATTTTTTAAAAGGAAGTGAGAGACACTTAAAAGGAGGCAAGGGCAATTTTTTTTTTTTAAAAAGGGCATTCTTTATTTTAAAATTGGTTCTGGAGATTACTGTGTTTTTTGCTGAAACAAGATGGCGAAAACTCAAAATGCCCGGTTTGAAATTGAGAAATTCAATGGCAAGAACAAATTCGAGATCTGGAAGGTAAAGATGAACGATATGCTGGTTCAACAAGGCGTGGCAAAAGCACTGTTGGGGAGGAGCAAAAGGCCTTCTTCCATGACGGAGGATGAATGGGTTGATTTGGATGACAGAGCTCTGAGCGCAATTCGCTTGTGCCTGGCAGATGACGTTCTGTTCAACATTGTGTCAGAGAAGACCGCCGCAGGCTTGTGGATAAAGCTCGAGAAGCTCTACATGACGAAGTCCTTGACAAATCGGATTCTCCTGAAGCGGCAGCTGTACAGTTTGCGGATGAAGGAAGGTACCTCAGTTACTGACCATCTGAATGTTTTCAATACTCTGTTGGTACAATTACAAAGTCTAGATGTAAAATTTGATTCAGAGGATAAGGCAATAACTCTATTGTGTACATTGCCTGAATCGTGGGATCACTTTGTTACTTCCATAAGCTTCAGTAATGCAGCTGTCCTTGAGTTTGACGATGTGGTTGGAGCCATGTTGTTCGAAGAGACCAGGAAGCGGTCGAATGCTGACACCTCTACATCAGAGGCAATGATGGCTAGAGGTCGTTCAAGAGAAAGACACTCTGGTAAGCGCAGCGATTCGCGTTCAAAGTCGAAAGGGAAGAAGAGCAAAGTAAAATGCTGGTTTTGTGGCAAATCGGGGCACTTGAAGAAAGACTGCTGGAAGAGACAGCAAACAGAGAAGAAAGGAGACTCTTCGACAGAGAAGAAGGAGGCAAATGTGACAGATACAGGTTCGGCATCTGGTTCAGGTATGAGCGACGAAGTGTTGTTTGTTAATATGTCAAATCATGATCAACATTAGTTGTTAGATTTCGGTGCATCAAACCACATGTGTATTCATAGAGAATGGTTTAAGACGTATAGATCAGTTAATGATGGAGTCGTGTACATGGGTAATGATGTCACATCTAATATTGTTGGGATAGGAAGTATACAACTGCAAATGTTTGATGGCACAACTAAATTGTTAACAAATGTGAGACATGTTCCAGACTTAAGAAAAAATCTAATTTCTTTAGGAGCATTGGATACGAATGGATATAAAACTGTAATTCAAGGTGGAGTTATGAAAATCTATAAAGGTATTTTACTAGTAGCTTTATAAGCAGAAAGAAGAGAAACTTCACAGAAGCAGTAACAAAATCACACCAGCCCATGATCAACACATGACAAGAGGTTCCATTGCTTACATGGCATCAAAGGTTGAAGCCACAGCCAGTGAGGTCAGAAAATTTAGATTCTAAGGTATGTCATTTCCTAATCTAAGTCTGAAAGTTAGGATTACAGGCATTGCTTTATTTGGGTACAAAAATAAAATCAAAACAAAACATACTAGTAAAGGCATACTTGATTATATTCATTCCAGATGTTTGGGGTCCAGCCCCTACAGCGTCATATGGTGGTTCGTCGTATTTTGTATCATTCATTGATGACTTTTCTAGGAAGGTGTGGGTCTACATGTTGAAAAGAAAGTCTGATGTTTTTTCAGTTTTCAAGCAGTTTAGAGCATTGGTAGAAAACAGCACTGGTAGAACAATAAAGTGTTTAAGAACTGACAATGGTGGTGAGTTTACTTCCAAGGAGTTTGACAGCTATTGCAAGGATGCGGGGATCGAGAGACATAAGACCACGGTTTATACTCCTCAGCAAAATGGAGTTGCTGAACGCATGAACAGGACTCTTCTAGAGAGAGCAAGGAGTATGCTGAGTAACGCTGGTTTGCAGAAGGAGTTGTGGACAGAAGCAGTGGCAACAGCTTGTTATGTGATAAAGCGATCTCCATCGACGGCGATAGACTGCAAAATTCCGCAAGAGGTATGGAAAGGACACCCTTGTGATTATTCTAAACTCAGAGTGTTTGGTTGTGATGCATATGCTCTAGTGCCTAAACATCAGCGAACTAAGTTAGATCCAAAGTCTAAAAGGTATGTCTTTGTTGGGTATGGTGTTGGAACAAAGGGATATAGATTGTGGGATCCTACTACCCCCAAAATCATCATCAACAGAGATGTAAAGTTTAATGAATCCTCTCTTGTACAGTTAGATGTAGATGGTAAATTGAAACAGGATGATGTATTTGATTTTCAGCACATTCAGTTTGACAACACTTCTAATGATAGTCATGATGACCATAGTTCAGATACTAGTCATGAACAGGTTTCAGAATCAGAACATGAACAGGGTTCAGGTTTAGATCATGAACAGGTCTCAGATACTGATCGGCAAGAAATTCCTACAGATGGTAGTCAGCCAGAAACATCCTTAAGGAGGTCTACAAGGATAAAACGTGTTCCGAAAAGGTATGATGATTATGTTACTTCAGTTGCTTTGACTGCTAACGATGATGAACCTCTGTGCTATCAGGAAGCAATAGAAGGTTCGAAAAGTGACAAGTGGAAAGCAGCCATGAAGGAAGAAATGATGGCCTTGAGTAAGAACGGCACGTGGGATCTAGTTGAGCTTCCGAAAGACAGGAAAACTGTGGGGTGTAAATGGGTTTACAAGCTGAAATGGGGTGTGAATGACTCGGAGGACAGGTACAAAGCGCGGCTGGTTGCAAA
This sequence comes from Pinus albicaulis, assembly GCA_034641835.2. Classification (NCBI taxonomy): domain Eukaryota; kingdom Viridiplantae; phylum Streptophyta; class Pinopsida; order Pinales; family Pinaceae; genus Pinus; species Pinus albicaulis. Next base: position 1,259,200,553 of record CM076572.1, read on the forward strand.
AGGGTTTTCTCAGAAAGCAGGCATAGACTTTCCTGAGATTTTTTCACCAGTTGTTAAAATAGTTTCAATTCGAATTGTGTTAGCTTTAGTTGCTTTGTTTGATTTAGAGTTACAGCAACTAGATGTTAAGACTGCTTTTCTACATGGAGATCTAGATGAGGAAATTTATATGGAACAACCGGAAGGGTTTGTTTAGCATCGCAATAAGAAATTTGTCTGCAGGCTCAAGAAGTCATTATATGGCATGAAGCAGTCGCCTCGGCAGTGGTATAAGAAGTTTGATTCTTTCATGTTGAGTCAGAAATATGTTAGAAGTGAATATGATCATTGTGTGTATTTCAAGCAATTGAAAAATGGCATGTTCATTATCTTAGTGTTGTATGTTGACGATATGATTTTAGCAAGCAAAATCATTGATGAAATCAACAGGTTGAAGACTCAGATGGCAAGGACATTCGATATGAAAGATCTAGGAGCAGCAAGACAGATTTTGGGCATGGAGATTTTCAGAGACAGGAGCAATGGTAAGCTGTGGCTATCACAACAAAAGTATATTGAGAAGATACTTTTGAGGTTTGGTATGAATAATGTGAAGCCTGTGTCAGTCCCTTTCGCTTCCCATTTCAAGCTTTCTTCGGGTTTATGTCCTAATACAGATGAAGAAAAGGATTATATGTCTCGAATTCCATATGCTAATGTAGTAGGATGTTTGATGTATGCGATGGTTTGTACTCGACTAGATATTTCACATGCAGTTGGGGTTGTCAGCAGGTACATGGCAAATCCGGGTAAAGAACACTGGTCAGCAGTGAAATGGGTGCTTCGGTACTTGAGAGGCACAAGTGATTACTGTATCACTTATAACAGGAGCAGTGAATATGTTTGTGGATATGTTGATTCTGATTTTGCAGGTGATTTGGATAAGAGAAGGTCAACTTCAGGGTACGTCTTTACTCTTGCAGGTGGAGCTATCAGCTGGATGTCAAAGCTACAGAACATTGTTGATTTGTCCACTACTGAAGCAGAATACATTGCTGCTTCTCATGCTTGCAAAGAGGCGGTTTGGTTGAAAGGTTTGCTTGGTGAGTTTGGTAGGCTACAAGAAAACATCAGGTTACTTTGTGATAGTCAAAGTGCAATACATTTGGCTAAGAATCCGGCCTATCATGGTAAATCAAAGCATATTCCAATTAATTACCATTTTGTAAGACAGGTTATTACTGAAAGGGGAGTCTCTCTTGAAAAGGTGCATACAAAGGAAAACTGTGCAGACATGTTCACGAAACCAGTTTTGTTAGAGAAGCTGCGTTGGTGTTTGGCTTCTCTTGGCTTGCAGAAAAGATAAATAATAAAGAACAGGGCATCAGGTTAATTGTTGTCAAGGTGGAGATTGTTGAGATTTTCTGTTTTGAATAGAATAGGAAAAATCTCAGTAGGTGACAAAAATTAGGAAATTGTTGCTAGATTAACTCCAGTTTGTTGGGAGGGAGTTAATGCTAGCTAAATTTGAGTTGAGAGCTGTTAGATTCTCCTGCTATATAACAGATAGCCATACGGATTTTTTGGAGAGAGTGTGTGAGAATTGTAATCTCCTGTTTGAATTAATAAGATTGCCAATGCCCTGTTGTGTGGACGTAGCCCAGGAGGTTTGGGTGAACCACGGTAAAATCACTGTGTCTTTATGTGCTAGATTGAATTTCTGTGTGTTAATTGTTTACTGAATTCCGCTGTGTTTATTCCAACAGAATGGGCATCCTCCAGACCTTTGCAACGTTTCCTGGAATGACCAGGGAAGTCGAAACCCCATCTTATGCTTTCAATTTTAAGTCTATGTGAACTTCCTCCAGGGTTACTGAGGGTAACACCCTCTATATGTACAAGACTTTGGATTTCAGCTTTTAATTCCCTTGCATGAATGAGATTCGTCGGTTCCTCCAAGTGTGAAGGGTGTGGGCGTAGAAAAAACTTTCCAGAGATTTTTATTGTTAATTATTAGTTACTCATTACAACCGTTTAATTTAGTTTGTGCAGATGAATGTGTAACTCTTACTGCTCGACTTCTATAAATATTATTTAATGCTATCCGCATACCCATATATTAGTTTGGTTAGTTTTCTTTATGTATTTCTCAACGTTTGTACTATCTGTTATAATTTATTTTTCTGGCCACATGCTCGGCACTAAAACTTATAGAGAAAGACTACATCCTGTTATATTTTATGTGTTTGCTACAACGTTCTAATCTCGTGATATTTTCTCAGTTTATCAGTTAACATTTGAGATTCTAGGTATTTGTGTTTTTCTGAAATGAATGATTCTTTTTCACTTTATATTTTATACCCTTCTTGGTGTAAGATGGTTCTCAATTTGCTTGTGGATTCAATGGCCAGAGGACATTGATCCTTGCTCTGTTTACCACAGATCTTGAATTCTAAACCTCTGAGCCTTATTGAGTCTTTATATTGAGTCTTTATATTGAATCATGAGAATGAAAAAGTACTTATGCATGCTATAGCTTGCATAGAATTATTCTCTCTTCTTCAGTTCTTGATACCTCTCTCATGTAATCTACTATATTCATTTAATCAATGTATTTTTCAATGATATGTGGATAGAAACTCGACGATGTATGAATGACTAACTCTGCTAGAAGAAGCAAGGTTTATTTGTTCATATTTTCCCACTGTTTTTACCTTTATACTTTTCATATTCGCAGAGTTTCAGAGTTGCACCATTTTACAATATTTAGACAACAAGAATAACTATAATGTGTGTTCTATTTAGCCATGTTACAACATTTCTTTTCTACTGTGTTTATTTCCATTTTTACCTCATCTTTCTAAAATAAATAGTTGACAGTATATTTTCTGGTTAATAGAGTTAATTATACAATTCCAGTATATTGAATTTAAATAAAATTGTACTATCATCTCCTATAAATTAACCAGTAAACTTATATACTTATCTCAGTAATATTTCTTAACCGATGGCACCACCCAACCATGAGAGGGGTGATCACATCCTCTGATCCCCTCGTGCTCTATATCATAGTCTCATGTAGCAGTTAATTATTAGAAGTTATGCCTCAAATCTTCTATCCAACCTACACTCCTTACGACTTATAGAGCTCCACTCGTATATCACCAGCTCTGGACAAATCTTCTCTCTTTACAACATTCTGTTATAAAACCTCTTCTTATTTCTTGAAAAAAACCCCTTCCCCTTCTCAGGATTTCCTTTTTATCCTCTTGGGGGAGGTAACTATCAGGAAAAAAATTCTCTTCCTTTTTACTCTCAAATTTTGGATTTCTTTTACCAATCTGTTACCAGTTACTCAAGGTAATTTTTATTCATGAAAATAAAATTCACGTTTTCTTTTACTAACCAATAACCATATTTTTTAATATCTTTGAAATATATTTTTAAAAGTATTTTAACGATAACATTAGAATAAAACAAGGTGTTACATAAACACTTTCTTTGGATTATCCAACTCTTATTCACATCCTTTGCAAAACTATGATGATATTAGTATGCTTCTCTCCCTTCTTTAAAATCATAGAAATAAAATGTTAAATAATCTCAATTTACCTCTTATTTTCTTAATATATGATAAACCATATTAGTCTTAGTAGATGTTTCTTGATCATTATCGTTATGATTAAATTAGCTATAAAATTTCATAATTTAATAGTGCTTCATATATATAACTTTTTTAAATTTAAAATTTAAGGTTAAATCCTAATGAATTTTTTCTAAATTTTTAATAGAAAACTAGAGTAATTATCAATTCCAAAGAATTGGTAATCAAGAACACTTAGGAGGATCTTAAGTATACCTTTATAAACACAAGTTTAAGAGTTTTGAAACTGAAATATTTTGGCATTGTAACATTTCATTTTCATAATACTTATTAGCTGAACTAGAAGGTTAATAATAAATTGTGTGTGTGTTTTTTTTTGACATAATCGGGTGTTGTTTGTATTCAAAAAAGGGAAAGTGGGAGTCTAAGCTCCATTTTTAGAGGGATATAAGCTTGAAAGAAGAGATATAGGGGAACATCAGCGAGACCAAGTTCCTCTGCACTCTGATTATACTTCACTGTTGAGAAGGCTGATCTAGTGTAAATTCGGACAAACTGTGACAGTAGAAAACTACATTTGTAAAACATGCTAAAGAGAAGTTGTCTTCAGAACCTGTGAATCCTGCAATGGGTCATCTTCAAGGCCTGTAGACCTTGAATTTGCTGTGCTGAGACTGCACTCATTTTTTCCCACAAGATATTTCCGGTTGCCATCGAATTTTTGAACATGGTTACTACGATTGCCTCTACAGACAAACTGAGCGGATTTTCCCAAATCATGGCAGAAAACAAAAGGATTCGAAGGCGTTTTTGCTGAGAATGCCCAAAGGTTTGGAGCAGGCTCTGTTTGCACAAGCATCGGCATCCTTATTGAGGGAACGAAGGACATGGATAAATCGAGCTTCCTGCATTTGTTGGGTGAGTTCATGGCACCGATTTATAATTTGTTGGAGAGGTAAATTGGTGGCTATTCGCTTGTGGACCATTAAGTTGATTATTATTGTTGAATCTCCGATCACTGTTGCTGTACGAATGCCAAGCATTTGGAGCTAAATAAGACCTTGGTATAGAGAGAGGGCTTCAGCTGTATTATTGGAGAGGGGGCCTAAACCCCATTCGTAAGCAAGGATGATGTCTCCATTGGAATTACAAATGAATCCGCCCACCCCAACCTTACCAGGATTTGACTTGGAGGCTCCATCAAAAAATAGATAATGTGTTTTGCAGCTTTTTATCCAGAGTGCAAACTCCTTGTCCTTCATTCTGATTTTCCAACTGCTGCTAGAAGTTTGTTTGTTGCTGGTGTCATTTATGTGTTGTCCATTGCAGAGGCCCCTATTGCTCTGATCAAGCATACTTCCTATATAATTCCATTCTTCAACGAAGAGACCTACCGTGTCAATGGTCCGTTGACAGTTGACATCTATTGTTTCCAGAGCAAGTCCTCTTGCCTTGTTGTATAGCCTCCTGATGTCGATTTTCTTGTCTTTGAAGATTATTTGATTGCGTGCTAGCCATATGCACCACAGCATGTTGTAAGGAAGTGTGTTCCAGACTCTTCTTGCCACATTATTCTTCTTGCACTGCCAAGGGTAATTCTTCTTCCATAAGTGTAAGAGATCGACAATGGTGCTGTGGGAACCCCAGGGGAGATGATCCTGCTGGAAGGCTTCTTTCCAACATGCAGTGGCAAAAGGGCAATTTATGAAGAGGTGTTGAATGGTATCCTCGGCTTCTTGACAGTTTGGGCAGTGGGAAGGACCAAGAACACCATGTTTTTTCAGGTTTTCAGAAGTAATCACTTTCCCTTTTAAAATAACCGAAATGAAGAATTTAATTTTGGGAAGGGTCTTTGATTTCCAAACAGTTTTCCATTGTGACCATTTGGGCGTGGGATGATCGCTGTTACAGATTTGTTGGTATGTGACTTTGACTGTGTAGCTAGTGCCTGTAGGGTCCCAATAGAAGCAATCCACATCATTTTGTTTGGTAAGTGCGATGCCATGGAGATGATACTGCAGATTATCCAGGCTAGAACGTAGCTCTTCAGGAATATCGGGGAATTGCCATCCTGTCCAGAGATGAGTGTGAATATTCCATTTGGATATCTGATTCAAATTGTGAATCCATTTGTTGCCAAGGTAAGAGAGTATCTGCTGGGTTCCAGGCCTATTGCTGATGGGTTGATGGCCCATTATTTTATCAGTTCCTATTCTAGTGTTGTTGCCCCCCTTGGGGACCTTATAAATGTTTGAAGTGAGGATGGGTATTGCTTTTTTACATAGCCCCCAGATTTTGGTGCAGGCTCTGAGAGGTATATCATGATCTAAAAGAAGCTGCCTCAGAGAGTTTAGATATTTGGCTTCCAACACATTCTTCCACCAAGCAAAGTCTCCATTGATGAGCCTCCAGACTATCCTGCCACCGAAGACCAGGTTTAGGAGCTGTGGAGATCTGATCCCCAGCCCTCCATATTCATAGGGTTGAATAATCTGTTTCCAATTTATGAGGTTGTATTTCTTTCTTTCAGTTTTTCACCCTTGCCAGAGAAAGTGACGGAGGATGGCTTCCACTTTGTGATGAAAACTAGCTGGAGCTTGCAGTAGCGTGAATTGATACAAGGGAAGTGAAGAAAGGCCAGATTTTAGGAGGATTAGGTGTCCTGCTGGGTTAAGCCAGAGGGAGCCCCATTTCTACACTTTCCTTTTCATTTTGTCAATAGTGGTGTCCCAAACTTCAGCTTTCAGAGAACCCACACTCACTGGCATGCCCAGATAAGAGAAATGCCCACAATCTATCTTGCAGGGAACCCCAAAAATGCTGGCAATGCTCTAGAGAGTTTGAGCAGTTGCGTTCCAACCATAAATGCAGCTCTTAAGGTGATTGATCATGCCTCCGGAGTAGCTCATATATCTGTCTAAGAGTGTTTTGTACTGGCGAGCTATAATGTTGGAGGCTCCTCCCATTAACAATGTGTCGTCAGCAAACTGAGAATGGTTTATGTTTTTTACTCCATTCCCAAATTTAAGGCCAGTGATAAGACCGATGCGGCGCTTTTAGTCAAGAGCCCTGCTAAAGGATTTAGCCATCAATATAAAGAGGTAGGGGGAAAGGGGGCAGCCTTGACGTAATCCTCGAGAAGATTGGAAGGAAGGCCCTGGTCTGCCATTGATAAGGGGGGAGATCCAAGGGCTAGAGATACATGCTTGGACAAGGTCGATGAAGGGTGAGGAAAATCCCATTTTATTTAGAACAACAAGGAGGAAAGAGTGTCTTACTCAATCGAAAGCATTGGCTAAGTCCAGTTTTAGAATGCAACCTTTTTCTTTTCTAACTTGGCTGGAATGTATAGCCTCTTGCATAAGCAGAACGGAGTCAGAAATTTGTCTGTTGGCTAAGAAGTCTCCTTGATTCTCGGAGATGAGAGAGGGAAGGATAGGTTTGAGGTGGGTGGCTATGATTTTTGATAATATTTTATATGAGGAGTTGCAGAGAGAAATGGGCCGAAAACGAGAGAAGGTTGAGGGTCGATTTTCTTTAGGGAGAAGGGCGAGGTGGGTGGCATTGGTGAAGCCTCCAATTTTATTCTTGCGTTGGATCCATTTTATCATCTTGATAAGATCTTTCTTGATAGTCGCCCAGTGAGATATATAAAAGCTGATGGGGAAGCCATCTGGGCTAGGGGCCTTGTCTGGCTGAACTGCCCAAATGGATCTTTGTATTTCTTCTTCTTCGATATCCTTGGTGAGTTCTGCATTAATTTCTGCACTGATTTCTGTGGGAAAATATTGAAGCAGATTTGAGTAGTCTTCAGCTTCTTTGGTTTCAGTTAAGAGCACGCTATAATGTTTTGAGGCAACCTTTTTAATAGCATCTTGGGAGGTTTGAAGTTTCCCTTCATCATCTATGATGTAGGTGACATTATTCCTAATATTTATGACTGTAGCATGCTCATGGAAGAAGGTGGAGTTTTTGTCCCCTCCTTGCAGCCATAACTGACGCGATTTGATTCTCCATTTTTGCTCCTCCATACGATTGGCACGATAAAGTTGGAAGTAAAGGTCACATTCTCTGGCTTTGGATTCTTGGGACAGACCTTGTTCCTCTATAGTGCTGTGGATCTGCTCCAATTTGTTTTTGATTTTAGCTTTCACTTTCTTCGGCTCCTTATAGTGATTTCTTGCCCAGTCTTTTAAGGCGCTTTTGGTCCTTTTTAGTTTTCTTTCCCAAATAAAACCCGACGATCCTTCAATGTGCTGGCACCATGTATGTTTCACAATCTAATCGACAATGGGCAAACTGCTCCACAGCGGGCTGTACTTAAACGGAATGGGACCTAGAGAGCAGTGAGCTTCAAGAGTTAGCGTTGTGGGGTAGTGATCGGAAGCTGCGAAGGGGAGAACAACAGAGTACGTCATGGAGAAGGAGGAGAGGAGGGAGATATTCACCACTATCTTATCTAGCCGCTCCATTATATTATCTTTTCCCAATCTGCGATTATTCCAGGTGAACCTTCAATTTTTGGGAGCAACGTCAATGAGATCATGATCCTGCATAATTATCTCCAACTGCATTCTACAGGGATCGTGTGTAAAACAACCCCCCTTCTTTTCATTGGCGTGGAGTATGAGATTGAGATCTCCTCCGAGTATAACGTTGCTTCTTTCTTCATCATCAATGTCATTTTGGAGAGAATTCCAGCACTGCGCCTTGTCCCTGTAGTGATTTGGAGCATATACATTATACATGACAATTTTTTGGCTGTTCATGAGGTTCTCTAGAACAACTTTAATCTAGAATTGGCTGATTGTATAGTTTTTTGCTTCCAAGCACTGTGGTTCGAAAGGGTGGTGATTCCCCCTGAAGCTCCCCTAGATTCATAGATACTTCCTTCGTAATGCTTAAGGTGATCAATAATCCCTCTCATTTCTTGGTAACCTTGCTTTGTTTCTTGTAGCATTAGTATTCCTAGTTTTTCCTGAGCTATCAAATCATTTAGAGCTTTGATTTTAGAGGGGAGCCCTAATCTCCTGCTGTTCCAGGATAGGGCTTTCATCATTGAGTGAGAGGGGTATGGAGAGTTGCTCGCCCTCCCTGATCTTTATGTGCCGCTTCCTTGCTATTTTTCCCCAAGATGTAAGTTTCAATGGGATTTTGAGTACCCATAGCAATATATTTTTGGGCATTTTATTCTCTCTGTTGTTTGGTGGATCTCCTGCCTAGCCCTTGTTTTCTGTTAGTATCCAGATTGGCACCGTGTTCTTTAGAAGAATTTTTGGTTGATCTAGAAGTAGGAGGGTCATGGGAGAATGATGGAGATGGGTTTGAAGGGGGAGTAGGAGCAAGAGAGCCCTCCTGAGTTGGAGGGATGGGGGAATCATCTTCAAGGGCAATGGAGGAGAAGGGATCGGTAGACTCTAAGGATTTATCGGCAGGGGAGGGAGGAGGAGTCGTCGAGGAGGAAGGGTTATTTTTGAAGGGAGCTTATTTGGGAGGAGCTTCAGCTAATGGCACAGCAGCAATTTTTTCCTCTTGATGGTTTCCCATTGTCTCTCAGGTTGAGCATTTTCATCATTAACAATTTTAGAACAACGATTGGAAAAATGGCCGTACTCATGACATACCTTGCATTTGAATGGAATTTTTCGTAGTCCAATTGTTGAATGTGAGTCCAGTCATCCACCTTTAGCTTGATTGCCTCGGGGAGACCCTTTCCGAGATCAACTTCAACGCATATGCGTGCACAAGCTTGCATATTGTCCTTGGGTTTGCTCCGATCGATGTACTTCCCAACAGCATTGCCAATGGCGCGAACCGAGTCATCACCCCTGCAATGGAGCGGGATATGCGGAAGACGAACCCAGACTAGGACAGCACTAGGGACATCCATCTTGGGATCGAAGTCTGGAGTCCATTTGTTCAAGTATAGCCCTCTGGATTCCATAAAATAAGGGTCGTTTCTGAAGATCAAGTCCTTGTCTGCTCTTGTTTCGAAATGGAATGTGTAATATCCTTTCCCACAGAAGCGAATAGAGATTTTGCCACTAACTTTGTCCGCCCAGTTCTTTTCGATCCAGTGTTGAACAGTTTTGGGGGATGGCCATAAGCCAGTGAATTTCCCGATAAGCCCCTGTTCAGCAAGTGAGAGAGCAGCCATTCTTGGCAAAGTAGGGGGCAGAACAACCTCTTGCAAACCGTCCAGCTTCTCGACAAACTTCGAGAGAGATGGGCGAGGGCGTTGAATCAGAAGAGACTTAACTAATGCATAGAACGCAGATTGGGTGTCGGCCCCCTCCGTGGAATCGACAGGAGGGGCCATGGTAGGCCTGCAGCCACAAGCTCAGCAACAACACGGCTAGGTCAAGCGCGCAGAGCATATACACAAGCTAATCCCCAGCTTTGATTGTATTGAAATTAATAATATATTGTATTTTTACACATAGTTAATTATTTAAATTAATTTCATAATATTTTTTAAATATAATTGGAGAGATGTTTTAGTTTTTCTTAATATTTAATGAAATGATTTTATATAAAATATAAATTCTAAAATCAATATACTAATAACTTTACCCATTATAGAACTCTAGTTGGTCCAGTTCTAGTTGCTAAGTATTTGGCGAGTTGGCGAGTTGCTAAGTATTTCGCGAGTTGAGATATCAGAGGGTCAAATCTCCTAAAGACCCTTGGAATTAGTCCCTCATTTCACAAGGTCAAATCTTGTAAAGTCCTTTCAGATTTTCCCATAAATATAGTGGTAACCTAATGTTCTTAAATCACCCTTAAAAAAAAAAAAAAATTACCCATTATATATTTTATGTCATACATATTTTGTCCCTCAATTTACTTAAAAACAATATATCAATAATAAATAACTAATAAAGTGAGAAAACATAACGTAAACTTAGTAAAAACGTCCAAACATTATTCAAGCATTGCAAATCTCCAATTTTACCGTGACCATTTATTCTAATGCGTCTCATATATTTATGTAGATATATATTTATTCATATGAATAGAAAATAAAATATTATATTATATTTTTAAAATATTATTATAATAATATAATTAAAAATAAAAAATTTAAAAATATATTAATAAAAATGAATTTAATTCATAATCATAAATATTATTTATATTTATTTATTATAACATATTATTAACATTATTATTTATAAATATGAAAATTATGTATAATAAACTAATTTGAAAAGATGAATATATAATTTGTTTTATTATTTGGGTTGGTAAAAATTATATAATTATTTATATAAAATTGATGAAAAAGAGTTAAATATGTAGCCTTTCCTTGGGAGATTTTGACTTCTCTCGTTTGCCATAGTTATAATATATAAGTTAATTTATTCATCTTTATAATAAATGTGATATGGACGTAATTTTGAATTTTTTTTTGAAAGAAAGTGATTTATTAAAACGAGTTTATTAATAATTGTAATAAATTTGATTAGAAAGTAATATCAGTTTCATAGTATTGATGGTGGTTGATATAGAGTGATTGATACAATAGAAAAATAGTTTAGAGTGGTAAGCATTGCTAGTGAATATGATAGTACATTGTATTATATTAACTTATTCAGTATTTTAAATTTGTTTCAATTTGATATTACATTGAATCACCAATTTGACTACTATTTGACTACTATGCCAAACAGTTATTCAAGATCACTTTTCATAAACGATTACATATATAAAGAAGTGTAGAAAGAATGAGATGAAATACATCATATGTCATATACTCATACAACAATATATTTTTACATCATCATAAAGCATCATAATTATTTTTGAAAATGTGGTTAATATTTCGACTATTTACATTCCAATCAACTTTTATAAATCAAGTCAATCAACATAGTTTAATATTGTTTATTAATATTAATATTATTTATGTTAACTATGTTAATGTCATTAATAATATTAGTATTAATGTTATTTTCTTTTTCTCAATTTATTTGTGATTTTTACATAGTAATTTATCGCCATGTTCACTTCATTTCCCTGATCCTGAAATTCTATGTGACAGACCTTGTGCAATGTTTCCACCATGGAATATATAGGCATCCCATGAAGACTCAAATAAAATTTCCTTGGAATATTACTGAAGGAACCTGGTCAAAACCCTTGTTTTCTGGGTCAGAACATCTTTTACTTTCATTCCTGCGCCGATGGCAGGTTGACAGTTCTGGATTAGCGCTATCAGTGTCTTTATTTCTTCGAAAACTACAATGATCCCTTTCTGGAAGTGTTTCCTCAAATGGATGAGAAGCTTCGACCTTTAGAAGTTCCAAGGTGGAGAGTTGGTTGTTAAACGATGGTGATAGGGTCGAGCTCTTTGATTTTAGAGCTTTGATCTCATCCATGTGGGTTTATCCCTTAGAAATTGGACCTTCCTTCTCCTTTCATGGACTCCCAACCTCTTCTCCCTTCGTATAAATTGGTCCCCATCTTTCCAATATTGGTTGGTCATTATTGGGCTGGTCTAAACTCTTGTTCCCTTTACATTCTTGCACTATGATAACGCCTAATTTGTTTGGGAGAAGAAATTATTTAGAGCTTCGGTGAAGGACTCGAATTTTCACAGAAAGGAGACCTCCAACTACAAGGCCCGGGTTGTAAGCTATTCCTTTCATATTCATTAATAAAACATCAGATGTTTGATTTCTATATTTGTCTAATAATTTGTGAAAATATTCTAGTACTCATTGATCTGCTAGATAGCTAATGTTTAATTATTATTATGTACTGGATTATGGCTTTTGTTTTCTCTTGATCATCTGTGGGTATTTGTGTGCCACCAGTAGTAAGGAGTGAGCCTAAAAGGACCATGGATCAAGGTCATTATCAACACGTTTGAACATAACATGAGGCAAAGGCACCTCTACCTCATTTTGTCTCATTTTAAATATTAGCTAAGAAAGCTTTGCATTATAAAGTATTTCAAGTTGCTACACCCACTCTAGGGCTAGAGAGATCACCTTTGTCTGCAGAGGGGATTTATCTTCACAACAAATTTGGTGACTCCACTAGGGAGCTTAGCCTCTTACACTTTATTTCTCAAGCTGATCTTTGATTCGTTTGACCGATCACTCAAATCTAAGTTTTCTAAGGTCTCTATTAGTTTCCATTAGGTTTGATAGTCATTTCACTGTGTTAGGTCTGGTTTTCGTGTGAAACTCTTTATGTTTTTTTTCTTGTTTTAACGCCCAACGCGTTTTCTGTTTTCACAGTAGCGCTACCCACACTATTGTATATAGCACGATCGCGTTGATTTTTATTTCAAGACCCTTCTGCTCATCACAGAAGCACTGATATTAGACCTACGAAAAGTTGGGGTTTCCCCTTGTTTTTCGAGAGTGTCTTGGCCCCTGAAGAATGAATATCAAGTGTCAATGAACTTGTGCTTGTTTGTTTGACTTGTTTGTCTTGTTTGAAATATTTTTTTGTTTGTTTGACTTGCTTGAGAAATTGTAGGATTTTATAGGTTATCTAGGTCAATTACCTTCGATTGGTCACTTGCCTTGTTGTCAAGGAATTGATAGTATTTGACTTAGAATCCCTTTTTGACAATTTCAAACACTTCTTGCCACATTGCTTCTAACTTAGTTTGAAGTTATTTTTCATATGCACTGGTCATGACCGCATTTTCATCTCACCTTCAAATTAGCATTGAACACAAGGTTACAATTTTTTTTATTTATGAGTTTAGAAGAGTGTATTTTTCAAAATCCAAAAGAAAACTGAAAGCGATTTTCGTTTTAGTTCTTCAATTTGGATTGCCATTATCATTTTAAAAAAGAGTGAAAGTATTTCATTCATGTATTTTTGAAACAATCTTGATTTCCATTCGGTTAAAAGAAAATTGAAATGTGTTTTTCTTTTCATTTATTCACTCGTTTCGTTCATTTTACTTTTCATTTCATTTCAAATTAAAAGGTAAAAAAAAAAAATGCACTCTTTGCATCTTAGTGGGAAAGAGAAATGTTTTCATTTTTTCAATAAGTTCATTTTTTGGGGAAAGTGAATTTGATTTGAAAAATTTCATTTCATAGTTTTTAAATAGTTTGGGGGGGGGGGGGGTGGCGGAGGGGATCATTGTTTGCTGCACTTATTGCACTTTTTTTTGCATACCTTCCCTCAATAGTTTGGAGTTCATTGAAATGGAAATATTTTCTTTTTGCATTTGGCCTTCATTGTAGGATTCAGGTGACATCAATTTTGAGCCAAAAACTGAAACTTAACTTAATATCAACTTTAAAAATTACCAAATTTACCTTAAGGAAAATTTGAAATTAATGAAAAAAATTAGAGGTCTGGGATAGAGACATGTTCTGGCATCGTTAAACATAGGACTTGTCGCTAACAATTTGTGTTACAATCTGGGGGTGATATCACATCCCACGTATGGAAGTCTATTGATAGATGATAAGTATATTTGTGGATCTCTCATCGAACAGTTACACATTAGACAACACTACTACGGACTAGACTCCCACGTACTGTTGAGTATATATTGGGAGACCCCACTAGGTTACAAACATGCCATAGGTAACCGAGTCAGCTGCCTTGTAGATGTGATACACCGAACACATCATTTAGGGAGATTTATTTCCCGTACTTCTTGGTTTCTAAGAGGTATTCTACAGTTCACAGATACCTCGTAATCGTTTTTTCGTTGCTTCCCCTTTATTTATTTATTTTGTGCTCATTTCTAAAGATTACTGTCCACAAGATAACATTTTACCTATCCACAAATCCTTAGTGGATCTTAGGTTAGGACTAATGGCAAAAGCTCCTGAGTTTACCAATCAAGGGATCCCCTCATATGGGAATCTTGTTCATTTTCCTTATTTTGGAAATGTTGGTGCTCGCTATATGGCAACGTTGTACCTCCTGGGATTAACCATTGGTTTTCCAGTTTGGTTATCTTCATCTCCCATGGTTCCAAATGTCCAAGCTGCTTATCAACCAAGTTCTCCTCCACCTAAACAATTTCAACCTCATGTTGACCCTAAAGTTGACCCCTCATGTTCTTAGCCTGTTTCTTCACCCCGTTTTTCTTCTTTTCTTGGTGAAAGTATGGATTCTAGTAACCAGGAAGCTAAGAAGATGAAGAAGAGGATGATGAAGAAGCAACACAATAAGCAAGGGGGAAACCAAGCGACCATCACTACTAATGCAAATGATGTTAAAAATCCTTCCAATCAACCCCGTAAAGTCAAATTCGCTTGCAAGCTATAAAATGGTGATCATCTTCTCAGGGATTTTATTGGTATTCCCAAGATATTAGAAGTGTGGTCTTAAGGCTCACATCAAACTTTTTCATCGGCCTGTAGAGATTATGCTCGTGATAAACCCTTAAATAGTAATAGTAAGGCCCATGGGAAAAACAGGAAATAAAATTTCCTTGTAAGTTATGTGAAGGGAATCATCCCATTCACCTTTTTACTTATATGTACAAAGCCTCCAAAATGTTGGATAACCTTACGACTTCTCAACCTTGCCTTCTGGCTAGTTACCAGAAGATTTCCTCTCATCCTCTTCTTGTTGATCAAGTGATTGCGGAGAATTTGTATCGGGTAAATCCCAATCTCCATGAAAGGGAATCTCACAAGTACGTTCCCGACCAACCATTGGTTTAGAAAATGGTTGACTTGATTTCACCTTCAATTGATCAAGTCTTTCCTGTAGAGAGTGAACCATATAACGATCATTTTCTTCTTATTTATTCGGATTCCCATGAATTGGAGGGAAATGATCTCATTCCCATGGTACAAGAAGGTGATCCTCCTATTTCTGTAACAAAAGGGGGAAGTTCTCTCGTTCCCACGAAACCCTCTCCAAGTAGTCTGGTTTCTTCCTTTGATTGGAATCAATTGACAGGATATCATCTTCCTTCTTGCGTGCCCTTTGAAATCATGGTACAGGCCTATAATGTGTCCATACCTAGCAGCATAATATATGAAGGTGCATATGTTAGTATTATGTCTTAATCTACTTGG
This sequence comes from Pinus albicaulis, assembly GCA_034641835.2. NCBI lineage: Eukaryota > Viridiplantae > Streptophyta > Pinopsida > Pinales > Pinaceae > Pinus > Pinus albicaulis. The sequence continues at coordinate 1,259,216,156 of CM076572.1, forward strand.
AAACCTTTTAGTTCTCCGCAAGTTGTGCCTGTTACACACAATTTTTTAGCATTTAAAAGAGGAACTAGTCAACCATTAGGGATCCTTCCTAAGTTTCCTATTACTTTGGGAGGGGAGACTATCTATATAAATGTGATGGTTTTCCAAGGCCCTTTGTACTTTAACTTACTCCTTGGCCATGACTATAATTTTGTCATGGGAGCCCTTGTCTCTTCTCTCTTTCATGTGATATGTTTTTGACATGAAGGAAGGATTGTGACCATTGATAAACATTCGTTCATTAGTCCTAATTTGGTTTCTAGTCAACCATCATCCCTACATGGTCCTTACATGCAAGTAATATCATCCCCACCATAAGTTAATTATGTGGCAACATGTTCCATGCCCATGTCTACTGATGATCCATTGAGTGATATAGTGTATCATGTATTGCGGGCATTAGACCCTTATTTCAAAAGTGTTGTTCTCCCATCTGATGAGAACCTCTTGGAAGACATGACCTTTTATGTGCCCCAATCCGGTCTTTGGAGAAAAGTAAATTTTCTTTTGTCAAGATCCTTAAAAAATGAAAGAAGGTGTTATCAGGTTAGCTATTTTACTATGTCAATGTCGTTAAAAAATGAAATAGCTCCCTATGATCATAGTTATTTTACTGTCTCGAGCTCGTTAAAAAACGAAACAAATCCTATTTCAATTCGAGTCTTTGCTTAGATCTCATAAATTCCCAATCGTGTCTTTCACATAATATCATAATTGAACCTTCATTCCATCCACCTTTTAGTAACAAGAAGTCTACTCAGGTGAGTGAGCTAAAGCTTGGGGGGCATGCACCTCAAATCGATTCACTATGTTGGGGGCATAAAAACTTATTTCAAGCATAGTTTGTCTCTATTTCAAGCTCGCATAAAAATGAAACCAATTTCAAATAGAGTTTCCTATGTTTCGAGATCGTGTAAAAATGAAACCATTCCCATACACCTCTCATGATTGCCATTTTTTCAGCTCGTTTCTTTCTCGATGAGCCTTCATTTTCTCATTCCATTGTAACCATATGTTTGGTTGATCATACACTTTCACTTGTTTTTTTTACACTTTCCCGAGGAACCGCTCCGACGAGTAGTCCTCTTAGCTAGCCTCTTGACCTTTACACGTTTTGAGTAGTTCCACCATAATCGGAACCAGTTGCTACCCTTTATACCACTCGTTCCTCTAGGAGGAAACAACATTAATCTCTTTTCTAACTCTCGATAAATGAAAATATTTCTGAGTACTTTTCATTTCGAATCTTTTAAAGTAAATGAAGTGACATGGTCTCAGTGTATGCTTACCCCTTTTTCGGGCTGAGATTCCCTACTTATGAAAAGTGAATACTTTGATCAAACATGTTCAAGAGGTTCTTTCGGATATTGTTTTCTACCTTTTTGGATTCGAGGGACGATTTAAAAAAGGTGACATGATGGAGTTTTCTTTTATATTTTTTTCGAACACATTAAACACGAAAAATTACTGAGTTACCATTTCGTTGGACTCATTAAATATTAAATGGAAAAAGACTTGTCACCATGATAAAAATGATTTCCACCTTCCTAGGGCTTGTTAAAATTACTAGGATGGATTGATTCAAATAATGAACTTACACGATCATCATATGCTATCCTCTTCACACTAGCTATCAAAAATAAAGAGGTACTCGTGAGCAATAATGTGGGAAATGTGAAAGTGAACATCCTCTGTGTGTTTTGGGCAACCTGTCGCTCTTGAAAATGACACTCATATGAAGTTTGTGTCGGGTTGGGGACATCCTACATTCTTCACTTTTCCTTCCTGGGTGTGGGAAATCCGTTTGCGTCTCATTTGATTACCATTTTGTCAACATGAATTCTGATATTATTTGAGTCAAATGATGCCATACTCTAGAGTCGTGTTGCCAATATGTTTAAGAGAAGTCCTTTTTATGTTATAGTCAAACATCCTTTTCCTATCTGGCCTCTTCTATTACAATCCTGAATCACCCATATCGTCTTGAGATATATGTTGTTTCGTGTCGATGATGTGGGAATCATTATGGCCCTCCTTCGACGAATCAATTTCTTTTGACTTCAGCTCATTATCCAAGAAGGTGGTTTAGAAACTTATTTTCAGTACATTGGAGCTTGCATTCCTCAATGGCAAGTTCTTCGTCTTCGATGACAAGCTCGCATCATTGGGCTTCGATCGAATGATTCTACAAGTGTTCCAATTCAACATATTTACTCACACTTGTAGATTGTGTTGTTGTACCTCGAGGGCCATAATCAGTATTGGTGGTTTATCTCATTCCTGTTAACGATTTCCATTATTGGCCAGTAAATAGGTGGTTTCTACCATGTTCTACTTCAACACATATATTCACATGGCTAGATTCATACATTGTGTTGATTGAGATTGCGGTGAAGACCTTGGATCACATCTGATTCAGATATGGGCTGTTTGGATTTATTGAGTATTCATGATTGTATACACAATCCTATCTATACGGATGGTTGTTTCCATGTCACGTATCCATTTCCATTATCTCTTTACATGGATGGTTGCAACCATATTGTGGGTTCATGTATTATTTGACACCTAGTGCAAGGTTATGTGTGTTATGAAACTAGCTCCAAAAATAGAAGAAAAGAGATATCAACGCCATAGAAATCAACCACTTCGAGGGGGAAACCTCCTTTACATTACATAAATGAACAATTATTGGAAGATACAAATGAAAAAAACTCCTATATATAGGAGTTAATGGGGTCATAATATAATCCTATCTGACCTAACAATAATAATGTAAGATCATAGTAATAACAATATGGGGGTTACAACGGTACAACGATAAAAATAAGAGGGCTACACTAGCAACAAGAAGGGACTACAATAGTAATATAGAGACCTAACATGCCCATATCCTTCAAAAAAGTGTTGTCCTCAACGCTTGAGTAGTTATGGATGCTTCTGTATAAAATTCTCATCCTCCCATCTGGAATCTAAAGTGTGTAAGTTCTTCCACTTAATGAGATACTATGAAATTCATCGATTTCGTCGTTGTCGAATTCTTGTTTCCGTGACTATTTCAGGTTCCAATATGATTTTTCCTTCCTCATCAATTTCTAGAAATATTGTTTGAAGCAGAATTTTGTCACCTATAACCTTCTTTAAGTGTGAAACATAGAAAACTGGATGCACACGAGAAGGAGCAGGAAGCTCCAATTTGTATGCCATAGTCCCAAACTTTTGCAACACCTTGTAAGGACCATAGTACTTTGGCGATAATTTATTATCCTTCTTAGCTTGCTTGAGGGAAATTTGTTTGTATGGTTGTAGCCATAAAAACACCGAGTCTCCTACATCAAAAAATTTCTCGCTGCGATGTTGATTTGCCTATTGTTCCATTCGATTTTGTTTGAAATTAAGGTTATCCTTTAGGAGTTGGATAACGTTTTTTTTATTCTTGATGTGATATTCCAGTGCTTGAACCTTATATTTTTCTATTAAAGATGATGTGATGGACAGTGGATGATATCCATAAAGTTCCATAGACAGGGCCATTTTTGCTACAATATGGAAGAAAGTGTTATACCACCTGTTGTTCCTTGAGAAACAATTTCTTGCTTTGAAAAGAAATCTGTGCTCAAGACATTAAAGATTACGTCACAAACAAAAATATATATGTCCCTGTTCTATAAACCTTAAAACATTAATTATATAATCTTCAAATATTAAACCCATGGAAGGTTCTGCAATGCCATATCCTCCTTATGCTGAAATGAAAGGATGGAAGAAACAAGAAAGAAAGGATTTTAATTTGATATGCTGCTTGAAACGGAATCTATCAGTGTAAAATCCTGAAGGAATGAGTAATGATAACGTTAAAATAGAGGAGCGCCCATTAAGGTTTATTTAACTCTTAAATACACATGTATCTAGAGACCTGCAGCTCAAATTACTCTATTTTACTCACAGATATGAAAAACATAATGAAAACTGATAAACTATTCAGCATAAACAAAATGAAGGAAACTTGCAAAACTTTCCATTAAATCAGTATTCTTCAGTACAAAATTTTAGCTTCAAGGTCCAAAACTCGGAACCTTCATCTTTCTTCAAATTGTCTTTTTATACATTATCACGAAACAGTTTCCAATAATGAAACTGATTCTAACTATTCTAACTAACTCTAACTGCCTAAACTATTAACTGTTATAGAGGTACATGCCTCAAAAAAGTCTTATTACATTTGCATAATCCTGAGAAATGACATAATGAGAATTTTTATAACTTCTAATCTAAAGGAACAACTAGTCCTGAAGTGGCTGCAGAATCGATGACTACTTTTGATTTATCCGTTGGGATCTTTTTTGCTCTGTCAATGGAGAAGATTTTGCATTTTTTCCAAAGTTCACTTTGAGTTGTAGGAGAATTCCTGTTGGATGTGACAAAGCCATCCTAAATTGATCCTTTTCAAGATCCATTACAGTCAATAATCTGGTCTGATCAGTAGCTATGAGATGTTCTACTTGCACTCCTACATTAGTTTTAATCCTCTCGTTTCTTTCTTCAATATGTGAAAATATTTGTTTTACTGGCGACATCTTTTCTGAATAAAGTTCATGTCCTCTAGGAGAAGAGGGGACATTTTTTTCTTCATTGACATGGAGAGTAAAACCTAGCGAATTGGAAGAGTGATCTTCTGCTAATTTGGTTCTCTTTTCCTCTCTAGGCTCCTCATCATCTATTTCAACAACATTTTCTCTACCTCTTTTGATTGTCTTTTTCATAATAGCAGGCGTTTGAATGATGGTTTTTGATGCACTTGTTTCACCTGGATTTGCAAGCTTCTCTTGATGAGGTTTTCTTACATGGGAAAATGCAGCGTATCCATTTTCAATTCTTCTCTGAGAGATTATTGCATGCGGATCATAAGACCATTTTTCTCCTAGCAGCAATTGTGTCTCCTCTAGCATTTTAGAAACGTCATCAAAAGCTTGTCTCAAATTGACCACAAAAGGCCCCACACTCATAGGAAATTTATACATAAAACCTTTATTCATGGGAAGAAAGTGTATCTGATCCACATTAAGGCTCTGTCTTATGAATTCCAATGCGAAAAGCCGCATGGGTACAAAAGTTGGGAGCCTATAGGGCTCAATGCTAGCTCCATACAACCTTATCTCTGAATACTCTTCAAATGAAAACCAATCTCCAAATCTGCAATTAGGTCCTAGCTGTAGGAACTCCCGGGCTTTTGGTGAGAAGCATGGAGGAAGAACTCCATTCAAGACTTTATAAGAAATAGTCATGAAATGGCTAGCAAACTCAAATAGTCCTGCTTCATTTTCTTCTTTTCTTATCATGTCGGTCCAGAACAGAACTATTTGTTTATGTTTATTAACATCAACTATATTCAATCCCAAACTGATAAATTCTTCGACATTCTGATATAAAAACAAGTAAACAATCAATGACGAGAATCTGAAAAAACCTGTGAGAGGGAGGGCCATCAATTGAGAATTTACGATTTCTTGCTAGAAAGATGGAATGTCGAGAACCACCCCTGGTTTCATCATCAGCGCGAACATCCCCAAGACTGATTTATCAACTGTCTGGTCATTATCTTTACCCAAAATCTCCGCAATGCAACTAAGAACTGGTCTATACTCAACATTGAACGTTTCCAGGCTCAATTCTTCTCCTTCTAACTGAGCCTCCTTTGAATTTGGTTTCAAGTATGACATGTACAGACCGAATTCTTCATTTGAAAGGTCTTCAAAATAACGAGCCAGTGAATCTTCAGAAAATTGCATTGATGACTCATTTTCGGGAAATCACAATGCTTGACAGATCAATTGCGTTGATACCTACAGAACTTTTTCTCCCTGCGAATTCATTATGAAACATTTACCAGGCTACATTGACGAGACAAGCCAGGAGATGAACTCACGAAACAAGTGGGTTTTTGTAATACAGGCGAACAAAACACCGGAACTCTTCATGGCCGAAAACACTGGAGATTCCTCAGTGTTTAGGGTCACTTGGTGATACAGCAAGGGATGATTGACAGATGACAGGGTATCGTGAATTTCCCTTTCACTGTCCATGAGAGAACTGAAGCTTGATGAACCGGATAAAGAGGCTCATTTTTCCATGGCTGACAGACGATGAAAACAATACGGGGGTATTGGGTAATGAAAAGGTGGCAGGAGCACGACTCAAAGGGAAAAAGAACCACAATCAAACGAGAATGGGACAAAGAACAATTTAACAGCTACGAAAAACCATAATAAATGCCGAAATGACGTCACTACGGGGGGTCTGGGAGTACGATGGAAGACATCGACCTATACCCCCCGTAATGAATCTTAGCCATTGATCACGGCTCGCCCAATATTTTGACCAGTCAACTACGGGGGGTTCGATTTTGATAATTAACGGGCTATTTTCCCCACCGTAATAACTAATCCGGAACCACTCTCCCACGATCACCACTTCCGCTCGGGAAGTGGTTTGAACTTTAAGCTTGAAATAAAACATGTATTTCAATAAAGTTTAATAATCATCGGGCTTTGAAACACTTATTTTAATGAGATAGTATAAAAACCTTATGCTATAACATATGTTTTTCTGATTTTCTATTCTTTTTGTATTTTTGATACTCAAAATAAAGATTGAAAAGGATATGCAGATATGATCCACAACATCTGGCTCCACCTGGGGATAGTGTTTTTGCCACGAAACACTAAGAACCTGCAGATCAGTGCCTTCACTTCGGGCATGGAGTCACATATTACTTGGTGTAAAATGTACAATGATCACACCGGATATATACAATGATGGTGAAACATCTTCTTTAGTGCTGGAAGTAATGCTTTAGATATTTCCCATTCACATACATATCTAATACTTCTCCTTCAAGATTTTCCAGCATGAAAGTGTTATTCATCCTGACTTCATTGATTTTGAATGGACCATACCACAAAGGATCAAATTTTCCATGTTTCCCTTTGTCCTCCCTTCATACATCCCATCTCAATACTAAGTCTCCCTTCTAAAACATGATTTCTTTTGCATTCCTGTCAAATATTGTCTTCATCTTCTGCTGATAAGTGAGCAAGTTGTCCCGAAATTTATTTCTGTTTTCACTTAGTTCCATCACATTGTTCATTCTTCTGATCAGAGCATTCGGTTCTGCTTGAGCATCTTGGAGGAAGGAGATCACAGGTTTCACCAACTGGGTGGGAAACAATGCTTGAGTACCATATACAAGCTCATAAGGAGACTTGCCCGTAGAACTCCTAGTAGTCATCCTTGTTGCCCATAGAGAAAAAACTAACTTTGTATCCCAATTCTTCTCATTTTCATTGATTGTTTTCTTCAGAATTCTTACCAATGTTTTGCTAGAAGATTCTGCCAAGTCGTTCCCCTGTGGATGATAAGCTGTAGAATCAGAAAATATCACATTGTAAGTCTGACAGAAATTAATGAACCTTAGTGAGCTGAAAACTTGGGCATTATCTATCACAATCTTTACTGGACATCCAAACCTGCTAAAGATATTTTCTTCTAAAAACTTCATCACAACCAAATCATTTTCCTTCCTGGTGGGGATTGCCTCCACCCACTTTGTAAAATAATCCGTAGCAGTAAGGATCCACTTAAATTGCCCACTGGATGGTGGATTGATTTCCCCAATGAAATCCAATCCCCATTGTCTAAAAGGTTCTTCAACAAAAACAGGGAGAAGAGGAAATGGAGCTAACTTCTTCTTCTCTGCAAATACCTTGCATTTTTGACAACTCCTGATTGCTTTATAAACATCAACAAAAATAGATGGCCAATAGAATCCTGATTTAAAAAATTTATGAGCAGTTACCTTCCAACTATAGTGTCCCCCGCACAAGCATTCATGATGTTCTTTGATTACCTCTGGAACTTCCTCCTCTGTCAAACACAACAATAATACACCAGCATGATCTTTCCAATATAACTTTGCTTCGATTATGACATAAGGCTGAGCCTTAAGTTTTAAAGCCCTGTATTTAGTTCTATTAATTGAAGGAGGGCAAGAAAGAAAGCATAAATAATTAACAATATCCTCATACCAATCCGAGTAGAGAAATTTATACTTAATTGCTATCTTTGACTGATTATCACATGTTTCTCCAACGACTTCATCCACAAGGGCCAACAAATTAATTCCCAATGCTTGGAAATTTGACTCTGTCAATAATTTGGCCAATCCCAATCCTTTGACCAGTTTAGTTGGTTTTACATCCAGGTCATATTCCTGGATTTTAGAAATCCTTTTTCCTCTTTTTCCTTCCACATCACTCTGTACTAGGACATCCTTTACAGCTGAATTGGGAACATATGCTAAGATTTGAGAATGAAGGATATAAGTTCTAAAAGCTTTCAATGCTTTCACTAGAGCATAAACGTGTTTCTCCAATATATTATATTTCAATTCTGCATCTCGAAGAACTTTACTAAAATATGCTATAGGCTATTCGTGCTTTTCTTCATTTCTCTGTAACAACATAGCTGCAATCGTCGAGGGAGATGCAAAGGAGAAAATTTGAAATGGCTTCAAATAATCCGGACTGATGAGAACAGACGCTTCCTTTAAAGCTTCTTTAATCCTTTGGAAATATTCTCAAGCTTCTTTGTCCCACTTCACTTCGGCATCCTTTTTCAACATGTCGGTTATCTTTTTGACGATTTCTGCGTAATTGGGAACGAATATTCTTAGAAAATTAATTTTTCCAAGAAATATCTGAATATCTTTTTTGCTTCGGGGCAGTGGAATGGACTGTATTGCTTCAACCCTCGCTGGATCTATTTTCACACCCTGTTTTGAAACAATATGACCCAACAGTTTACCTTCTTCCAGGGAAAACAGAGATTTTTTAGGATTCAACGATAACCCATACTTTCTACACTTTAGGAAAGCTTTATGCAAATGCTGCAAGTGTTCTTCATCAGAATTTGAAAAAATTGTGACATCATCCAAATAAATAACTACAAACTGATCTCCAACAAATGCAATATCCATTGCTCTTTGGAATGTAGCTCCTACATTCATTAGTCCAAAGGGCATCCTAGCATACATGAATGTTCCCCATGGCGTAGTGAAAGCAGTTTTCTTCTGATCTTCTTTCTCCACAGCCACCTGGTTATACCCTGAAAAGCCATCCACCATAGATAGTCTATAAGCTCCAGTCACCTTTTGTAAAACAAAATCCATCTTCGGCAAAGGGTAATTATCTTTTAATGAAGCCCTATTCAAATTTCTAAAATATACACACAGCCTTATCTCTCCGTTTTTCTTTCGGACTGGTACAATATTGGAAACCCAATCTGAATATCTAAGCGGAACAATTATTTTGGCCTGTAGCAATTTTTTTACCTCCTTTTCGATCGGAGCCAACAACAATGGATTGATTTTCCGGAGCTTCTGTTTATGCGGCTTGACTCCATCCTTCAGTGGGATTTTATGTTGTATGATACTCTTATCATATGTCTTCAGATCATCATAAGACCACGCAAATACATCTTGGAATTATTTGAACAAATCTACGTACCTTTCTTTGTAGTCCTTCGAGACCCCTTTGAACAATTTGATCATTTTAGGCTCCTGTTGAGTCCCTAAATTGAAATCTTCCACCTGCTCATATTGGTTTGCTTTCTTCTGATTTACTGCAACGTCGTTTGCATCAAACAGTATTTCCAGAGGCACTAAGCCTCTTGGCAAAGCATTGTCTTTCAACTGAATGATTTCCTGACCACCAATCTTCTTTTTAAGAGTCTTGCCAGCCAATTCATCTTCATCAGTTTCCAAATAAATCTGATGATCTTCAAAATACTCAATCATCAACAGGAACTGCTTAATCTATTCATCATCCTCAAAGACCTGCCAGTGTTTAATATTGTCAGGAATTGAAGGTCTATGTCTCATCTCAATTTCATACCTTAGTCTCAGACTGATCGGAGGCTTGAATGTACTTGCTGCAACCGCCAAAGAATCAGCCATTCTATTTTCTTCCCTTGGAACAAACTATAAGTTGAAGGCTTCAAAGTAATTTTCGATCAGATCCCAGATCTCATTCCGATATGCTCTTAACCTGGGATGTTTAGTTTGACATAAATTGTTGATCTGCCTTATAATTAATTCTGAATCTCCAAACACAGTCATAGACTGAATTCCCATTTTCTTAGTTGTCTGCAAACTAATGATTAATGCTTCATATTCTGCAACATTATTAGTGGACTCAAACTCCAATTTGAAAGAAAAAGGCACAAGGTTGCCTTCAGGAGAAACAAAAATGAAACCAGCTCCAGTGCCTTCTTTGGAAAACACACCATCAAAATAACACTTCCATAGCTCGTTCGAATGCAACTCCTTATGTAAAATTGCTGAAGGAAGCTGCCGTTGCGATTCTTCAGCAAATTTTGCATCTTCATGCAGCATGAAGCAAGAGAGGTCATCCTTCTCTTGGCCATAAATTGGTGAATTACCTGCATCTTTCTTGGTAGTAGTTTTTTGAAATCTAGTCTCTCTATACAACCTCCTCTCTTCACCATTGAAAATGGGAATGATAGCATATGTAAAATCTAGCTTCAAAACTCCTCCAAGCTTTGCCCCCCATGATCTAGATAATAACATACCAAACCTGGCAGGAATATCTGCCACTACAACATCCATCATAATGCTTTTGGCTGGGATTTGAGCCAATGTAACAACCATATCCTTAATCAGACCCACACACTTTACCCTTTTTGAGTCAAAAGAGTAAAGATCTCAATATGGCTTGGTGATTTGCAAATTCAACTCTTTCATCACACACAATGGCATCAGATTGTGGGATGCACCAGAATCTAGCATGCAGTTATGTAGAACAAAATCATGTAACAGAAGTGATATATAAAAAGGAGGGACAGATGAATCTACCTCTTCAACATGAGGTCGAAATGTAACCACTAGTTTCTCTTCCTGCAGATTTACTATATCACCTACTTCATCAGACTGAGATAAATTGATAAACTCGGCAATCTCTTTCTTATAGCCAGGTGTTTTCATTAACTCAAGAAGAGGTACTTGAATCTTCACTTTCTCCAACTCTTTCAACAAACTGAAAGTTTGATTTGATTTTGTCAACTTTTCAGGTTCTTCTTGATCTTTCTTGGAATTTGAGTTTTGATTAGAAACAGTAACCACTTTCTCCAAAATATTAGAATCTCTAACTTTTGTTTGAGAAGCTTCTGCTTGCTGCTTTTCCTTCTCTTTTTATTCGTTCATGGGCTTTTTCCCCTTATCTGTTTTCTTAGTTTGATCTTTCTGGAATGGAGTCGCCATTGGAGCAGGTGCTGCTTCTGATTCTTTTTCTTCATTGTATTGAGTCCTTAGTCTCTTCTTTCACCTCAAATCGTACTTTTTATGCAACTCAAATTGCATGAAGTCTGTGAACTATCTGCAGTAATCATCCATCTCTTCTTGATCAAATTAAAGATCATTTTCTTCCACTTCTTCTTCTTCAGCTTCTTCTTCTGTTTCATCGTCTTCCATATACACAGCAGAAATTCGAGCATCATCCTCTCTCTCATCATCATCATCTGTTGAATGGGACGGGGCTGCCTCTATGTACAAAGGTGCTTTCACCTGATCTAGATCTTTCTTCTCTCTTTGCAGAATCTGTAGAGGCTGTTTTTAAAATGGGGATTAAAAACCCCTTTGTTCTGTCTTGCAGGCTTACTATCTATTTCCAATTTCACCAATTTATTGGACAGAGGTTTTATAACCTTATTCATATCATCAATTCTTTGTTCTTGAGCCGAGGTTTCTTCTTTATCTTTTCCTTTATCTTGGACTTTACCAGCAGCGGACATATTAGCCTCAATCTCCAGAGCATCAGTTTGAATCTGCTCCAATGTAGGTGACCTCCTTTCCCTCAATGTGAAACTGAATTCTAGTTCAAAAGCTCCAGCAAAAACAACCCTTGCTCCAATAGGAGGGGGTTTCATTTCAACAGGAAAACTATTATACAATTTATTAAATCTTTTCACAAAATCTTTCATGCTTTCATCAAATTTCTTCTTTATTGCATTGAACTCTGTCAAAGAATAGCCATGGTCCCTTTTTTCACCCCATCTCTCAATGAAACACATTTCTAGGGTATCCCAATCATTTATGGTACCATTAGGCAATCCTTTAAACCATTTCCTTGTCTCTCCACTTAGAGACTGGACAAAAAGTCTCATTACAACGTTCAAATGTTCAACATTTAAATTCTCGGCAAATGTGCAAAACAGGGGCAAGTGCTGTTCTGCAGTTATTTCGTCTTCACCAGTAAATCTAGGGAGTAACTTGAGATACTCCTGAGGCATATCATGTAGTGGTTGGGGTAGATTCAATGGTGCATATCTATTCATCAAGAAAGCAGGGGCTGCAGGGACTGCCATGTTTACGCCCGAGTTAACTGCTCCTTGAGCAGGGGTAAAATGAATACCAGTTGTAGGAGAGGATGAATGAGGTGGAACAAATAATATAGGAGTTGGAGTATGAACGACTGTAGAAGAGATGGCAACTATATGGGGCTGAGTTTTTGTAAAAGGAAAAGACACAAACTCCAAAGATTGCTCTTCTAATGTGGGTTCTTGAAAACAAACGGGTGATGGTGACGACTCTTCTTCTGAGAAAGTGAGTCTCTTGGAAGCTTTCTTGGATATGAAAGTGCGTGAACTGCTACCTGGTGTGAGCAGTGTAGTTTCTGGTGTATCAAATATTTTTAGTTTTTGGCCCTTCTTTGAAACAAGCTTCTTAGGATCAAACAAAACAGGAACGGTTTGCTGAGAGAAATCTGACCTCTTGTGAGGTTTCTTGGGAGCCAGAGCTATTTTCAAACAAACACAGTGTACTATTTCCTCCTCTCTGAACAACCAGAGGAAATGTAAAACAAAACCCAGGGAAAATCTTCGAATCTTCGGTCCCCGGCAATGGCGCCAATTAATGTTGTTCCTTGAGAAACAATTTCTTGCTGTGAAAAGAAATCTGTGCTCAAGACATTAAAGATTACGTCACAAACAAAAGTATATCTGTCCCTGTTCTATAAACCTTAAAACATTAATTATATAATATTCAAATATTAAACCCATGGAAGGTTTTGCAATGCCATATCCTCCTTATGCTGAAATTAAAGGATGGAAGAAACAAGAAAGAAAGGATTTTAATTTGATATGTTGCTTGAAACAGACTATATCAGTGTAAAATCCTGAAGGAATGAGTAATGATAACGTTAAAATAGAGGAGCACCCATTAAGGTTTATTTAACTCTTAAATACACATGTATCTAGAGACCTGCAGCTCAAATTACTCTATTTTACTCACAGATATGAAAAACATAATGAAAACTGAGAAACTATTCAGCATAAACAAAATGAAGGAAACTTGCAAAAATTTTCATTAATTCAGTATTCTTCAGTACAAAATTTTAGCTTCAAGGTCCAAAACTCGGAACCTTCATCTTTCTTCAAATTGTCTTTTTATACATTATCACGAAACAGTTTCCAATAATGAAACTGATTCTAACTATTCTAACTAACTCTAACTGCCTAAACTATTAACTGTTATAGAGGTACATGCCTCGAAAAAGTCTTATTACACTTGCATAATCCTGAGAAATGACATAATGAGAATTTTTATAACTTCTAATCTAAAGGAACAACTGGTCCTGAAGTGGCTGCAGAATCAACGGCTACTTTTGATTTATCCGTTGGGATATTTTTTGCTGTGTCAATGGAGAAGATTTTGCATTTTTTCCAAAGTTCACTTTGAGTTGTAGGAGCATTCCTATTGGATGTGACAGAGCCATCATAAATTGATCCTTTTCAAGATCCATTACAGTCAATAATCTGGTATGATCAGTAGCTATGTGATGTTCTGCTTGCACTCCTACATTGGTTTTAATCCTCTGGTTTCTTTCTTCAATCTGTGAAAATATTTGTTTTACTGACAACATCTTTTCTGAATAAAGTTCATGTCCTCTAGGAGAAGAGGGGACATTTTGTTCTTCATTGACATGGAGAGTAAAACCTGGCGAATTGGAAGAGTGATCTTCTGCTAATTTGGTTTTCTTTTCCTCTCTAGGCTCCTCATCATCTATTTCAACAAAATTTTCTCTACCTCTTTTGCTTGTCTTTTCCATAATAGCAGGCGTTTGAATGCTGGTTTTTGATGCACTTGTTTCACCTGGATTTGCAAGCTTCTCCTGATCAGGTTTTCTTACATGGGAAAATGCAGCGTATCCATTTTCAATTCTTCTCTGAGAGATTATTGCATGCGGATCATAAGACCATTTTTCTCCTAGCAGCAACTGTGTCTCCTCCAGCATTTTAGAAACTTCATCAAAAGCTTGTCTCGAATTGACCACAAAAGGCCCCACACTCATAGGCAATTTATACATCACACCTTTCTTCATGGGAAGAAAGTGTATCTGATGCACATTAAGGCTCTGTCTTATGAATTCCAATGCGAAAAGCTGCATGGGTACAAAATTTGGGAGCCTATAGGGCTCAATGCTAGCTCCATACAACCTTATCTCTTAATACTCTTTAAATACAAACCAATCTCCAAATCTGCAATTAGGTCCTATCTGTAGGAACTCCCGGGCTTTTGGTAAGAAGCATGGAGGAAGAACTCCATTCAAGACTTTATAAGCAATAGTCATGAAATGGCTAGAAAACTCAAACAGTCCTGCTTCATTTTCTTCTTTTCTTATCATGTCAGTCTAGAACAAAACTGTTTATTTATGTTTATTAACATCAACTATATTCAATCCCAAACTCATAAATTCTTCGAAATTCTGATATAAAAACAAGCAAACAATCAATGACAGGAATCCGAAAAAACCTGTGAGAGGGAGGGCCATCAATTGAGAATTTATGATTTCCTGCCAGAAAGATGGAATGTCGAGAACCACCCCTAGTTTCATCATTAGTGAGAACATCCCCAAGACTGATTTATCAACTATCTGGTCATTTTCTTTACCCAAAATCTCCGCAATGCAACTAAGAACTGGTCTATACTCAACATTGAACGTTTCCAGGCTAAATTATTCTCCTTCAAACTGAGCCTCCTTTGAATTTGGTTTCAAGTATGACATGTACAGACTGAATTCTTCATTTGAAAGGTCTTCAAAATAACGAGCCAGTGAATCTTCAGAAAATTGCAGTGATGACTCATTTTCGGGAAAGCACAATGCTTGACGGATCAATTGCGTTGATACCTGCAGAACGTTTTCTCCCTGAAAATTCATTATGAAACATTTACCAGGGTACATTGAGGAGACAAGCCAGGAGATGAACTCAGGAAACAAGTGGGTTTTTGGAATACAGGCAGACAAAACATCGGAACTCGTCATGGCCGAAAACACTGGAGATTCCTCAGTGTTTAGGGTCACTTGGTGATACAGCAAGGGATGATTGATAGATGACAAGGTATCGTGAATGTCCATTTCACTGTCCATGAGAGAACTGAAGCTTGATGAACCGGATAAAGAGGCTCGTTTTTCCATGGCTGACAGACGATGAAAAAAATATGGGGGTATTGGGTAATGAAAAGGTGGCGGGAGCACGACTCAAAGGGAAAAAGAACCACAATAAAACGAGAATGGGACAAAGAACAATTTAACAGCTAAGAAAAACCATAATAAATTCCGAAATGACGTCACTACGGGGGGTCCGGGAGTACGGCGGAAGACATCGACCTATACCCCTCGTAATGAATCTCAGCCATTGATCACGGCTCGCCCAAGATTTTGACCAGTCAACTACGGGGGGTCCGATTTTGATAATTAACGGGCTATTTTCCCCACCGTAATAACTAATCTGGAACCACTCTCCCACGATCACCACTTCCGCTCGGGAAGTAGTTTGAACTTTAAGCTTGAAATAAAACATGTATTTCAATAAAGTTTAATAATCATCGAGCTTTGAAATGCTTCTTTTAATGAGATACTATAAAAACCTTATGCTATAACATATGTTTTTCTAATTTTCTAATTTTTTTGTATTTTTGATACTCAAAATAAAGATTGAAAAGGATATGCGGATATGATCCACAACACCACCATTCATCCAGAGGTAACCACTTGACCCATTGTGTTTTTTTATCAGATAGAAAACAATGAAGATATCCTTCCAAACATTTCTTCACTATCTTATTCTGCCCATCGCATTGAGGATGATAAGATGAGTTATGAGCTATTTGAGTACCCAAACAAGAAAATAATTTTGTCCAAAAATTTCTAGTAAAAATGGGATCTTTGTCGCTTACAATAATCTTTGGGTTTCCATGTAGCTTTTTAATTGTTTCCATAAATGTAGTAGCAATTTTACTTGCTTTGAATGGATGAGATAATTCACAAGATTGTGCATAATTGGTAAGTCTATCAACTATCACCATGATGACACTATTTCCTTCGGATTTAGGTAAACTTGTGATAAAATCCATTGATACCTCCTCCCAACATTGACTTGAATGGATAGAGGTTGTAAAAGACCCAGGGTCTTAATTTTCTCAACTTTATTTTGATTGCAAACCAAACATTCCACCACAAACTTTTGAATATCAGATTTAAGGCCATCCTAGAAAAATTATTTCTTCACCTTGTGGTAAGTTTTCTAAAATTGCTATGTTTCCTCCTAAGGGAGAAGTGTGAAATTCCAAAAGAATATTTTGTTTTAGTTGGGAATTCCTACAAATATATAAGTGATCTTTGTGCCATAAGGAATCAATTTTCCAACTAAATGTATTAGATGTACTAGGATCTTGTTGCAAATTTTGAAGGAGTGTTCACACTTTTTTGTCCTTATTCCATTCATCCCTTTCTTCGGTTATCCAATCTTGTTGGATAATAGAAATGGAAAAAAGAATTGCGTCCACCTCTTCATCCTTTATTGAGAGTGCATCTGCAACAACGTTTAGCTTCCCTATTTTGTAAAATATTTCAAATTCATAACCCAACATCTTTGTGACCCATTTTTATTGCTCTTCTGAAGATAGTCTGTGTTCCAAAAAATATTTAAGACTATCATGATCAATTTTTACCTTGAAGTATCTTCCCATTAGGTAAGGTCACCATTTCTTTAGTGCATGTAGTATTACCAACATTTCCTTCTCAAAAATAGCCTTCTGTAAATACTTTCCTTTGATTGGACAACTTTCAAAAGAAATATTTCTTCCTTCTTGCATTAAAACATCACCAAATCCAATTCCTCGGGCATCATATTCCACAATAAGGGTTTTTTTGAATTCTGGTGTAGCTAAGAATGGTGCTAGGCACATTGCCTCTTTAATATGTTCAAAGGCCTTAGTTGTTTCACGATTCCATGAAAATGCATCTTTATTCAATAATGTTGTTAGAGGCACTACTATTCTCCCATAGTTATTCCCAAAATTGTGATAATATCATGCTAACTCGAGAATCCTCGCAATTTCTTTATGCTTGTGGGGACTTTCCATTCCTTAATGGCTTTAATTTTGTTAGGGTGTACCTTAATACCTTCGTGAGATACAATATGACCCAGATATTCCACCTCTTGTACTACAAAGAAACATTTGGAGGTCTTTTCATATAATATTTTCTCCTCCAATAGTTTGAGCACCCTGTCAACATGTTGAACGTGATCCTTCAAGGAGGTGATGTAGATTAGTATATCATCAAAAACTACTAACACAAATTTTCTAAGGAAGGGCTTGAAAATGGAATTCATCAACCCTTCAAATGTAGAAGGTGCATTGGTAAGGCCAAAAGGCATGTAAAAAAATTCATAATGACCCTGATGAGTTCGAAATTATTTTTTCAGAATATCTTCAATCTTCACTCTAATTTGATGATATCCTGAATAAAGATACAACTTGGTAAAAATAAATTCCTCCATGTAATTCATCCAATAATTCATCAATCACAGGAATGGGAAATTTATCTTTAATACTGATCTTATTGAGCTCCCTATAATCTGGACACATGCGCCATGATCCATCCTTCTTGTGCACCAATAGTACTGGAGTAGAGAAAGGACTTTGACTAGGTCGAATTATACCAGCCTCTAACATTTTTGCAATCATACATTCAATTTCGCTCTTTTCGAAATAAGGATATTTGTAAGGCATGATGTTTGGAGGAACACTTGCAGGAATCAAATGAATAGCATGATCATGATCATGAATAGATGGGAGTCCTTTGGGAGTTTCAAACACCTTGGAATGATTGTCCAAGACTTTTTGGAGACATGGAGAAATAGATTATTTTCATGATGGAACTTCTAGTGAGAATAATTTTCAATTAAGCCTCATTGTTATTTCTTTAGAAGATTTTTCATAACATTATAGCTTATTATCTTTCCCATCTTCCATGCGATACGCGGTAATTCAACTTCTTTTCTTTCTGACAAAAAATTCAATGAAAGTTCTTGAAAATTAAAAGCTACTGCCCCCAAAGATTGTAACCATTATATGCCTAGTACAACATCAACACCTCCCATTGGAATGGAAATCATTGGACTGTTCAATACATATTTCCCCATGCTCAGCTTGATATATTGGCATTTCCCATAGAAATTTATAGTTCCTCCATTTTCAACCATCACTTGAATTTCTGGTTTTGGGTATAGGAAGAAATTCAATTCCTTGGGTACCTTACAATGAATAAAATTATGAGTACTACCTGAATCAATAAAAACTATTAACTTTTTATTCTTAATATTTATTTCTATCTTGAGAGTTTTAGGAGTGGTAATTCTTGCTAATGCATTACAAGGTATGGTTGGACTCATTTCTTATTTCTTTAGGGTTGTTTCCTGGTGTATATCCTCTTCTTGTGAATTTTCTTCCTCCTCTTCAAAATATATGTAAAGTAATTTCTTCTTAGAAAACTTATGACCTTTAGTGTATTTTCTTTCACAAATGTAGTAAATTTCTTTTTCTTTTTTTTCTTCCAATTGTTGTGGTTTCTACCTTGTACGTTGTGGAAGTCTATCAATAGCAACACTTCCATCTTTATAGATGTGAGTGGTAGGCTTCCTTCTTTCCATAATTTTACATTCAATTTTTCTTGAAAAAATGAATGTCTTCTTCAATGTATCAAGTTCCCAAAGGTGAACCTCATGTTGGATGTTATCCTTTAAAGTCCCTATGAATACATCAATCATGTGTTCCTCTAGAATATCAGTTACCGTTATATTCAATTTTGGAAGCCCTCAACGTGCTCCACCACTGAACCCTTTTGTTTGAGATTTATAAATTTGCTAAACAAGGTGTTTCTCTTTGTATCCTCATAATGTGCTATCATTTCCTCCGTAAAAATTGGCCAAGTGACAATTTTTTTATGGGAGCAAAGCCATCGGTACCATACAAATGTATTTTGTTCTAAATATAAAGTTGCAATGTGTACCTTTTCTGTGTTTTTCACATTATTGAGATCAAAATATTGCTCCATATGTAGTATCCATGTTATGGTATCCTTTCCATAAAACTTCCTTATATCAATATTTGGAATATCTGTAAATTTCTGCATGTGTTCTATGCCATTTCAGATTAGAGCACAATACTGAAGCAGATAGAACATACAAATAGATTGATAGAAGATAAGCCAAAACAGAGATGATGAATGGTGGTGTTATGGCGATCAGCAGGATGATTCTACCAGCAAATTCTCCAATAGGTCATTCAGCAAAACGTGTCACACATAACCCCAGAAAAACCCAAACAAAGAATAATCCATATATATCACAATTCCAACGCTATCCAGAGAGAGAGAGTTCCTCCACCACAATGTGTGTCAAATGAACTCTAAGTCTCTCCAATATATAGGAATCTTTGGGGGTGTGTGAAACGTCCTTTAAGACATTTAAGTATATATTTTATTCCAGGCCGACCTAGCACATAAGTGGAATAAACTTAAAGTAAATTTTCTTCTCTCCGAAAGAGGAGTCCAATAGAAATATTGGGATCGTCATCTGTGCATCACAACCTAGAGTTCGGACCTAGTTGTCCAATTTTAACACTCCCTCTTAACTAGGGAGAACTTTGTCCACTAGTGCAATCCAAACATCATGCGTCATCCCGCCATAACTTGCTTTGCTAGCCTCTTTATTTCAGAACAGAAGTGGGTCAGTCACAAAGACATCATACCCGGCTAACAAATTCATCCCAAAGGTCCGAAACCTCTATAGGACTCACAAAGAGTCTCATACCAACCCGAAGTTGGTTTATCTGACCCAAAGTCAGTTGGAGCTCCGAAACCTCACTAAAATTGATCCCAAATCAAGTGGTTGGACATGTGCCATCCTAGACATAGCGAGTATGGAAATTTCTGATGCGTCCATCAGTCTTTGATACTAGTCTGTAGCTTTTCCCACCTCATTGGTCAAATGAGAGGTATTTCCCATGAGTTTGAAACTCCATGGGTAGGATGCATAAGAGGCACAAATCAGAGATAGGTAAACCATCTCAATATCATCATGGTGGGGTAGAAGCACACCAACTAGGCTTGGCAAGCTTATCCCTTTGGTTTCTTATAACACTAAAGCTATCCCCAAAACCCCCTTGGAGCTCCCAGAGCTCATCGTCCAATAGGACCCACATCATAGGGTCATTCCATGATTCCAATATTCTCATGGAAGGTTAGGAACATAACCTTCCCCAAGGGAATTGTGGGAATATTTGCGACCTACTCATCAGATCCTATATGATTGAGCCTTACGTCACATCACTGTACCATATCCCAAATAAAGTGGTACTAGACATCAACATGCTTGGATAAATCGTGGAACCCAGGATTATATGACAAATGAATCCCCCTCTGGTTACCACAAAGGATAATGGTGGCATCTAGCACATGCTTAAAAAAATCACTAAAGAGCTTTCCCAACCAAATGACTTCACAACGGGTCATACATGCTGCAATGTATTAGACCTCAGCGGTGCTCAAGGCTACCAACTTTCGTTTCCTGCCCGAAGCAGATGTACTTGTGAAGTAGCATCCATATGTGTTCGTACGATCTGCCACATTGCCAGCCCAATCGGCATGAGTATATTCATGGAGTGTCATACTCCCAGCAGTGTATCTCATCCCATAGTATATCGTGCCTCAAATATATCTCAAGAGTTTCATGGCACCAACCCAATGAATGTTATGATCAACCATGTGTTGACTCAAAGTGTTCACTGGTAACTGCAGAACATACGTCTGAACGGGTGTTCATTAAGAACATCAGGGACCCTAGGAGTTTATGATACTCAATAGGATTTGCTAACACGGGCCCAGCAACGCTTCCACTCAAATTCTTAAAGTTGAGATCCATTGGTGTTGACACAAATTTGCAGTCCACCATACTAAATCTTTCTAGAAGCTTCACAATGTATTTTCCTTGAGAAAGGAAAATCTTGCTAGGTCTCTACCAGACCTCCAGGCCTAGACATTATTCCTAGGTCTTTCATCTCAAACTCAGCAATGATCTCCCTCTTACGCTGATGAATGAGAGGATCAGTACCTTCCAGGAAAAGGTCATCCACATACAACACCAGAATGAGAGGCTTCTCTCTATCAAACTTCAAGTAAAGGTTTGGATTAGCATTACTACGAGTGAAGTTGAGCTTCATCAGGTAGCTATCTATCCTCTCATGCCAAGATCTGGGTGCTTGCATAAGCCAATAGAGGGTTTTATTCAACCTGCGGACATGGGTTTCCTGATCCTGGATTTCGAACCCTAGAGGATACTCTACATACACCTCTTCCTTTATCGCACCATGCCAAAAAAAAATGGTCTTTACATCCATCTGATGAAGATTTCATACTTGCGTAGGAGCAAGTTCTATGACAGATCGAATGGTGGTATATCAGGCCACAGGTGAAAATATGTCATCGTAGTCTATGCCTTCCTCACAGGCAATGACTCTTGCCTGAACGTTTCAGCACTTCCATTAGATCCATGCTTGATTTTGAAGCAAGGTGACAACAACTTTGATCTGTGGTCTAGGAAACATCCCATATATTACCCTTGTATCCTTGCAGATTTAGATACTTTATAGCTTCTTCAAATGATCTAGGCTCATATTGTACTCATGGCTGCTAGATATCCCTGGTATTTATATGGCTTCTCAGTTTTCTTCTGGAATTTCCCCCTCTGAAGCCATATATCTTTGAGCCATAAGGATATTCTTTCATTCAGCAATGATATTAGCTTAGGAGCATATACAAATGTATTCTCCCTCTTAATTCCAGCTTCTCTCCGATAGAAGATATCTATTTTAAATGAGGGCATCCCAGATACCAACTTGGAAAGGTGACTTAATCTTCCACAGTCAAAGCCATCCAATAGGCTTTTCTGATCATGGTTCAAGATTCCAACAATGTGTCTGAAGGCTGTCGAAACACATTTTACCATTATGCTCTAGAGTGAGACTGCAACTGTCACATGCTAACTGCTACATAGGTGTCTATCTATGTCACTGCCCAATAGGGAGAATATAGCAACAAGCCCAAGCTTGTGTTAGAAGTCCTGTTATTCTGAGGAGGTCTATTGTAGCTTCCTCAACGAGCCCTCTTTATTGTGACCCACAGAAATAGGAATCCAAACATGATTCCTTCTCTCATAATTCTTCACTTGAGAGCTTCATCTACTACATATAACATCTCATCCATCACTGCTTCTTATTTACAAATCTTCTTAAGACTTCAGATCTCAGTTCTTCAATTTTTCTCCTAGATTTCACAGATCTAGGAACCGATCATACAAATGTTAAAACATAGAATTTACCCTTCTTCATGTTAGTCCATGAAGATCCAGCACAGTCATAATGGTACTCCTGCTCATCAATGTTCCAGCCCCAATCATCCAACAGGATAAATCTGGACAAGGCACTTTCTAAGGTTACTTCCAATAGATTAAGTCCAGGTATATGCAGGTTCATAACCACTGTCAACAGTATCATAATACTATTAAATGAGGCACTTCTGTACCCCTCAAGTCATCAATACATGTTACATGTGTTCCATTGTTCATCAAAGTGACCTGTATCTTCAAAACAATCCAGAGTTTTGAATGAAAATCTTATAGATGACTTCCATAGAAATGAAGTTTTTTGATGATGACCAATAATTAGCACGCCCTGATATATACACGTAGCCAAGAAGTCAATTGCAGAAGTGACATATTTATCAAACATATCATAAAATTGTATATGAGAATTATTTTCGAGGGACTATACAAAGGAGATTCTTAGTAATTCAAGGCTTTACTGAGTTGTAAATTTCTGTTAGGGCATTAGTAGGCTGCACCATCCACTATCCAGTCATTGGAAAACCTTATGAAGTTGCAGCCTAGGCAAGGCAAGGTGCCTTATGAATGGGCTGCTAGATTGTTCATGGGCAGTTAACTCATTCTTCTTGCCAAAACACACCTCAAATAATGCAACCTCCTTCCCTTGCATCCACGCTGACTTGAAACCCATGCTGGCTGGAATACACAATGATTTAGCCTTTTAGAACATTCAAATAATTCCTCCTGGAGATTTATACAAAGACAAATAATATGAGGCCCTTCTCTCTGCGTATAAATTATTTAATCGTTTCTGCATAGACTTGTGGAGCCTGATCCAAATTGGAGAATAACAAGGCATGAATCAATTTATCATATTTGGCTTTTAATCTTACAATACACTCCAGAAATACACTCAACAATCACGAGGCTTATGTAACTTTCCCAATTGATGCACAGGCCCCTTTAACGGACACTTCTTGAGTCAACTTGGACACAAAAATCTTCAAATCCGATTTTGAACAAGTCGGCACATATATCTGACAATATTAATTCTAAACAAAGCGAAATTTTCAACTGAGCGGATTTCTTTCTGAGATCATTTCTGAAAAAAGGAAAGCCTTTATAGCCAAACATATTTCCTTATGAGGTCAATTTTGGACAAAGTGGTGCTTGTCAAATTTGAGAGGATTTTTCCTAAGGCAGTCCCAATGCGAGGATTTCTCTGAGATATCAGTCCCAATTCTAAGAGACCCGATGTCAGCAAAAGGTAAAACCTCATGCGTATTTATCCCAAGGTAAGAACGCATCATCTGTAATCAGACGTCACCTAAATTGAACCCAGAAGTCACTCCGTCTAGTGGTCATAACTTATGTCGGGAATGAAGTAATTAAAAGAATCCTCCATACATACATGCTAGGATTTATTAAGGCAGCCAAGACCACATGTAGCCACAATTCAACGTCTTAGGAACACCGGGCTTATGAGGTAGATTAGCCAGTTTTTTTTTCTTTCTTTTTTTTCTTTCTTTTTTTCTGAGATAGTCGAGGCACCATGAGTTATCTGAAACAGGTCACTGCATTTCGTTAACTGAATACCTTGAGTCGTGACGTCTGGAAAGATTAAATCCTACAAGACTGGAAATTTGAGACAAAAAGCGTTCGTGGTTGACTGTTGAAGAGAGTGCAGGTGCCATGTTGGAATCTTGAGGGAACAATAAAGATTCCAAATTGTAGTGGGCCTGTTGGATGGAAGTGAGCGTCGTTAAAAAATGTGTTCAGATTGGTTGCTCGCTATAATGAGCTCTCCAAACTATATAATATGGCTCTGCGTTAACTATATAATCTCAACTTCCGGTGAAATTATTTGTGTTCATGATACAACACATACAAATCATACCTTCTATTTACATATCACATCGTCTCTTCACACTGGCTCTGCAAATTGCATTAGTCGCATAAATCGCTTATAACATATCAACGATTTTTGCTTCTACGGAGGTGAGGTGCTTGGTCTCCCTTCACAGTAATTCAGTTCTCAAGTAACCCTGAAGTAGACCTCCAAAACCCATGCTGTCTTATTTTTCCTTGCTGTGACTAGGGCAAAGAATTTATCCTCTCTAGCGAGTCTTTCTCAGGTGTGAGTGATTTCTCTCAACACAAGTTGGGCATTGTCTTCAACTTGGCTCTGATACCATGTAAATTTCTGCATAGGTTCTATGCCATTTCAGATTAGAGCACAATACTGAAGCAGATAGAACATACAAATAGAGTGATAGAAGACAAACCAAAACAGAGATGATGAATGGTGGCGTTACGACGATCAACAAGATGCTTCTACTAGCAAAGTCTCCAATAGTTCATTCAGCCAAACGTGTCACACATAACCCCAGAACAACCCAAACAAAGAACAGTCCATATATATCATAGCTCCAATGCTATCCAGAGAGAGAGAGAGTTCCTCCACCACAATGTGTGTCAAATGAACTCTAAGTCTCTCCAATATATAGGAATATTTTGGGGTGTGTGACACGTCCTTTAAGACATTTAAGTTTGTATTTTATTCTAGGCTAACCTAGCACATAAGTGGAATAAATTCAAAGTACATGTTCTGTTAATCCGATCGAGATGATCTTTAGATCAATCTTACACCTCTCTGAAAGAGGATTCAAATAAAAATATTGGGATCATCATCTGAGCAGCACAACCCGGAGTTCAGACCTAGTTGTCCAATTTTAACAATATCACAGGTCTTCAATTCAACAATAGAGTTTATGAAATCACAATTAACATTTATTTTCTTATCATCATGAATTTCCACTACTACATTTTCGCCATAAGGAATAATTTCTTGTATCAACTTTGTCAAACCTTCCTTCAAACCTTCCATGTCTCCTTTTATATCATTCTTCATGTCTTCCATGTTGTCTTTCATTTTTTCATCAATCTTAGCTTCCATTTCATCCATCTTAAATCCCATTCTAGCTTCCATGCCATCCATCTTATCTTCAATGTCATTCTTCAAACCATCCATCTTAGCTTCCACACCTTTCTTCAAACCATCCTTCTTAGCTGCCACAAATTTGTTTAAAACTTCCATTTCATTTTTTTCCTCTTTGCGAGAGCGAAATTTGGTGCACTTGCTCTGGTTATTTTGATAAAATCATGTTGCACTTCTTCCTATTCATGAGTCATAGGAGAGTATTATGAGGACTTCATGGCTATTGAATTATTTTCAGGGGGCATTTTAGATCCCAATACTGATATATATGCTTCAATATGCCCTTGAATCACTTAATTTTTTTTTTTTCAAATGAGTCTTATGCAATTTGAAAATAAAATACACACATTTTTCTTGATTTTGAAGAGTTATATATTGAAACTAGTGTATATTTGTAATTTTGGATGCTTGGGATTTTATCTTTGGTCCTGTAGTAGCCCTCTGAATATTCTTTCCAATGCCACAAGTCTGACCTGATTTGGATTCTTCAAGGTAAAGTTATGACCAATATCCAACAATGACCTAATTATGGACTAGTTCAGTATAGAGAACTTGTACGACATGCCACCTGTCACTGTTTCCTCCTTCGGCTCTAAAATTGATACACAAGAAACTACAGTCTACCTAATTTTTGAGATTGTTTACAGAATTATAATCTGATGCTCAAAGGGAGAGTTATGACGATTTTTCAAAGGTCACCTCTTTGAGATGAAATTTGGGAGCCTGCAAAAACCCTAACTACCACAAATCATATCTCCAAAAATATTGAGAACCAAGATCTGAAATGTTTACACGAAGTTCCTCTGGATGTCTTCGAAATGGGGTTTTTTTTTAGAGTCTGAACCCTTGTAGAAAAAACTTTATATAAAAATTCCATGATGACCTGTTTGAAGTAGTGAAAACCCATAATTGAAAGCTATGGTACCAATTCTTATGAAACTAGCTCCAAAAATAGAAGAAAAGAGAGATCAACACCTTAGAAATAAGCCACTTTGAGGGGGAAATCTTATTTATATTACATAAATGAACAATTATTGGATGATACAAATGAAAATACCTCCTTTATATATATAGGAGTTCCTGGGGTCATGATGTAATCGTAACTGACCTAACCATAATAATGTAAAGGCAGAATAATAACAATATGGGGGTTACATGGGTATAAAAATAACAATAAGGGGGCTACACTAACAATAATAAAGAACTAAACTAGTAATTTAGGGACCTAACAATGTGGTTAGGAATATTCATACCAAATGTGCCATATATTGTATTATGTTTGATTTGGCAGGTTTTTGTGTGGTGATCTAAGTTCTTTTCCTTGGTTCATAAAAAATTTCAGCCATCACTCCCCATTATGCCTTCATGCTTTAGGGGGAATCTGTTATCCAATAATTTCTCACCATGCTCACTTCCCATCCTTAATCATGAAGTTCCCCGTGACAGACCCTGTGCAACGTTTCCACCATGGAAAAACGTAAAGACATCACCTGAGGAGTCAAGGAAATCTTCCTTGGAATATTACTAAAGGAACTTGGTCAAAAACCTTGTTTTCAGGGTCAATGCGTTTTTTATTTTCATGCCCATGATGATGACAGGCTGATAGTTCTTACTTAGCGCTATCAATGCTCGTATTTCTAGGAAAGCTGCTTTGATCCCTTTCTAGCAGTGTTTCCTCAATTGGAGGAGAATCTTCGACCTCTATAAGTTCCATGGCGGCGAGTTGGTTGTTAAATGGTGATTATTCTGTTGAGCTCTGTCATTTTATAGCTTTGATCTCATCCTTGAGGGTATATCCCTTAGAAAGTGGACCTTTGTCATCCTTTCACGGGCTCCCAACCTCTTTTCCCTTCTTATAAATTAGTGCCCATCATTCCACTACAGGTTGGTCATTGTTGGGATGGTCTAAACTCTTGTTTCGTTTACATTCTTGAAGTGTGATAATGCCTAAGATATTCGACAGAAGGAATTCTTTAGAGATTCGGTGAAGGAATCAGATTTTCACCAAAGGGATGCCTCCAACATCAAGGCCTGGGTTGTAAGCTCTTCCTTTCATATTCATTAATAAAAACATCTGGTGTTTCCTTTCTATACTTTTCTAATCATTTGTGTAAATATTCTAGTACTCCTTGATCTGCTAGATAACTAATATTTAATGATTATTATGTATTGTATTATGTTTGTTGTTGCCTCTTGATCATACACAGGTATTCGTGTGCTACCAGTAGCAAGGAGCGAGCCTAAAAGGATCATGGATCAAGGCCATCATCAACGAGTTCGAACATAGCATCAGGAAAAGCTGCCTCTATCTCCTATCTTGTTGAATTTTGTATATTAGCTAAGAATTATTTCCATTAGAAAGTATCTCAAGTTGCTAGACCCACTGTAGGGCTAGAGAGATCACCTCTATCTACCGAGGGGATATATGTTCACCATACTAATCCTCTAGGCTTGACTTGTGGCTTGAGGAGTCATCTAATCCATCAAAGTCACTCTGCGATCCACCTATCTTGTGGTTGGATTTTTAGCATGTCTCTTACCCTAGCACACAGTTAAACCACCGTCGATGAGATTTGATCCTGGGTCTCCTTGCTAAGGAAGCCCATCCTCAATGGGTTGTGCTAGTGGGAGTTGACATTATTAATCAAATATTATTAATATTAAAGGAATATCAATCACAAAAACTCATTTTAATATCCAAAGTATTAGTGGAATATGATGTTTTTATTTTCCATTGGTAAACTACTTTTATGCTTCCTATAATCATAACTGGCCAGAATTGACAAAATGCCAAGTTTGAATTGAGCTTGAAAATTTTCAAAATTTTAAATTATGAATCACCAAAATTTGATAATATGGGAATATTGTTCATCTCAATATTCTTTTTCTAATACATTATCCATTTGATAGTATATAGGTCATGTGAATCGGTATATAAGGTATGTGAATCACTTTTTAATTTCTTTGGTTTTATCCTATCTTTAATTTATTAAAAACTAATTAATAAAATGTGGCAGAAATTATAATTTATTAAAAATGATTTATCAAATGCCTTTTTGGAACTTCATTGCTGCTTCATTTAGAGTGGCCATTAGGTGCATGTCCGTTGGTTTATAACATTTAGTTTATTAAAATTTTTGTTATGATTAATGAATTGTTAAAATTAAACTAAGAAGTTTATTTGTACACTTAATGTGAGAAGTTTTTTGAGAAGATCATGGTTTTTTTTTCCGGGTGTAGACTTCAGTAATTTAATTCTTACATGAGGTGAGTTTTGAGCTCAATATTTCATATGTTTAACTCATTTTCTAATATTCCTTATTTTCGAAATATTTTTTAAACATTATATATATATATATATGATAGGATATATTTTACTTGGTATTTAATACATTGCTTTTAGAGTTATTTATAGAGAAGGTATAAAAATAATTTTTATTAACCATTTCATGCGTTTACCAAATTTTGGAGTTTTATCTTCTTTTCAATCATATAAATCCAAATTAAGCAAATCTAGAGAACCAATGCAATCTTTGATAACTAAATATTTAACAAATTATAACACCTTCCATGTTTCATTAGTTATTTATAATAAGTAAATGATAGGAGGAGACCAAAGAAACTAAAAAACCATTAACATACATTTTTTACTATTTATTGGATCATCTAATCTTGTCCATTCATAATTTAAAAATTTCAAGTTCCTAAAGTCCAATTCAATATAGACCACACCTTTAGTGTAAATATAAAAGAGTAGCAAAATCATGATTGGAAATACGTAAAAGAGAGAGATTTTCATATAATATATAAATATGTGGTATTGCTTTAGGGGAGAATGTTTTAATTTCATGTCATTTAATGAATAATTATAATTTTTTTAATTATACTAAGTAGATGTGAAATAATACATTAATTTTCCTTAAGATTCGTAGCATAGATGGTAATAATGTGTTTTTCTAAGGAACTCCATTGTGTAAAGGTCACATATTTGAAACTCAATATGCCAAAATATATCCATGCTAAGAACCCGTGTTCATCTAGGAGGATCCTAAAAGGAAAAATTTTAAAATTCCTCAAGACATTAGGAAACCTATCTCGAACTGAAGATCTTACCATTTTGAATGCAATGATATGAATGACACCTCAATCTGACACCGTAAACGAGAGTTATGGCCTCCTGAATTTTTTGACATATAACTAATTATTTTGCAGAAAGGACCCATGGACTACTACATGACAATCGACAACATCTATATGGATGTTGACATTAGCAGTACAAATGCTAAAGCTAGCATGATGATGTGGCAGTATGATTAGTAGATGGGCCAATCCGACGACGACATCTGGAGAACAACACTAGCCATAAAAATGATGACATCACCAACACAGTGAATGGTATAGACCAATGAGAATGTACCACATGGCACCAGTTTGGAAGTTGGTGTTCACTAACTATATGGAATTTTGGCACCATGGTAGATTCAAATTAAAATATTTTCGCTGGTTTAATTTTTCTAAAAACCCCTAAAATACTGGAAACCATTTTTGTCTGCTCAAATTCAAAATAATATTAAAAAATCATAGGTTGGTCCCCTAGACTCAATCAAATTTTATTTATTTAATATAAAATGACACTATCTAAAATCAAAATTTTTAGTCACAGTCGTCGACTTGTCTCCTGACAGCGTAAAAACTGGCACCATATATACAATAGCACCAAAATAAAAACAACCCAACAAAAATGTTTTATATTTAGAATATATATGTGTTGGCTAGATATCTTAGGGGTTCGAACCGATGACACCCAAGCCAGTTAATAGTCCCAACCTATCACCATAACCACCTTTCCCAAAGGGCACTTTCTAACCTCTACTCACATTTTGTTTATTTAAACCTTCGTTCGTTCGACATAGAGTCTGTGTGTTAGAGCGTAAGACATAGAGGGTCAATGGGTAGATGAAAAATAGTGATGAAACACTTTTTTATAGGCCATTTCATCACATCCGATAAATGATCCACCTAATGGGATCAATCAACACCCTAATCCCCCTTGTCATCATCTTACACAAAGCGCTAAGCATGTCCCTTTCATTCCCCATAGTGTCTACCCTAAAATCCATCATCTGAGCTAGTTTAAGGACCAACAGTCGGTGGCCTCTTCCTGGACTATGTTCAACTATAGGTTGCTCCACTATGGCCTCTGTTGAGCACCTGTATGTTTCTTTTCTTTGCATCTATGCTGGTTTTATAAATCTTAGAGAATGATCAAGATTCCAGAAGATTCCTCTTCCAAAAGTTTCCATAATTTGTTACAACCATTTATCTTGGATAAATCGTTCAAATATTATCCTACCTTGCTTAGGAGTTTCTATCCCTACATTGGTAATTGTATAATAACTCCCAACTTACCCTACTCCTCTATATATTTACAACCTTCCATATAAAAGAGGTTGGATTTTGTAGAGTGATTCTTCCCTTATGTTGTTGTATATATAGGTTTCATTCATGCATTTAGGGTGATTGGAGGTGGACATTGTGCCAAGTAAAGAAAAAATCAACAACATGGAGGATCTTTTCTACAATATCAACACCTATTGATGGTTTTAATCTCCTTCCATTTATATTAATGCAATAATCCTATGTTTTTCCTATACGTGATGTTGTTATTTCATATATTTCAATACCATGTTAATCTATTGAATAGATTATTTAGATAGTACTTCATAGATCTTGCAGTTTCTTGGCTTGTGTTATCTCATTGTGCAAGTTCTAGTTTTGGTGATAAGAGTTGTAATTGGAGCATTCAAGCTAAAGAAGGAGTGAAGCATAGACTGGATTCCATATAGTGCTCACTCCATCATCTATTTAATTTAAGGAAAAATCACTGTGTTCCTTGCATTTTTGTTGTTCTAGGTTAACCACCAACCTAAGGTAGGTACTTATGTCTGCAATTATAAATCCTATGTCACAAATTGGTGACTCCAATAGGGAATGAAGTATTCCATCGGGGGTTTCCTTAACCATTTTGTTTGATTCTTATTTGATATACATTTTTTATATTATACAACCAAGAACAGACCTAAGAAGTTAATTCATTGAGTCTCTTTTGTAATTTGTGTCTCAAAATCATCTTCCCTGGACCAACACACCATCTGTTCCTCTGACATATCAGTGCACCTCTCCTAGGCCCTCTCTATGGCTGCATTGCAAAGCACTGGTGTCTCTATTGCACATGCATTGACACTTTTTTTTTACACAATGTTTTCCTTAGTTTTGGAGCCTCTCTTTGATCAACCTACATCCAGTTGAACTTCCTTAAGTATTGAGTGTTTTTTGGTCTTTCTAAAGCCCCCATTTGGTTTTCATTTGTGTTTTATTTCCTTTTGTAAAAATTGGTTTTGATTTTTCTTTGCTCTTATCATTTGGTTGCTTGCAAATGGATTATGGTTGATTTTTGATCACTTGGATGAATTTTTGTTCTAGTCCTCATTCTAAAGAGTGCATTTTAATCAGTGATTAAATAATTGCATCATAGTTTTCTTCATTTCAAAAATTAAGTGTGGTGAAAACAAAAAAAATTAATTTCAATGTAGGGTTTTGAATGTGCACAGATATAGGAATAGTTGCATTGAAAGGGAAATTGCATCTTGCATCTTGTTTGCTGCATATTTTATACTGCATAATGATTATTTCTTCCCTTCCTTAGCTATAATTTCATTTAAAGAGAAATATGTCCATTTTCTCATGTTATAATTTCATTTAAGATATTAAAGTGACATTTGTGGTGATCCCAAAAGTGAAACTTAATGAATAATAAATAGTAAAATATATTTGATCAACCTAAGGATAATTTTTAATATTAATGCAAGCATCTAGAGGTCTAGGATGCAGACATGTTATAAAATCATTAAACGTAGGAGTTTTTGTTTTCTTGCATTGCATCCCAGGGGTGATATCTCTTTCCAAGATCATTATCCACATACCTTTGGGTATATTGGAAAATTCTCGACATACGTAAAGTATATGGGAATTCTCTCATGGAATGGTTATGCAACAACACTAATACATACTGTACTCCCACGTACACTCGAGTATATTTTTGAATTCCCCTAGTTTTATATCCTCACAATAGGTAACTCGGTATTCGGCCTTGTATACCATGATACACCAAACACAACATTCAGGGATATTGGTTTTCATACGTTAAGTCCTTGGTCCACCATGGCGTATATTGAAGTTCACAGTTGCTTGGTAATCCTTTATGCCTAGATTAACCTTTTTTTTATTTACTTATTATTATGTTAATAAAATTTAGTATCCAACATGGAAGAAAAACACCCCCTCCCCGTCTTTCACATAGAATGAAAAATAAGCCACCTCATCCTCCATAGTTTACTACCAGCCATAGTCAAAAGCATAAGAAGACATAAACTACAGAATCATGAACTTCAGGAACTACTTCCGACCCTCGTCCTGATATTGATCTGCCATAATCATTTTTCGTTTTGAGTTTCAAACCTGAGATCACATATAAGACGTTGTGCTACGTCCCTATAATACTAGTGTATCCCCTTATTCTTATTGTTAATGTAGTCCACTTATTGTTATTTTTGTTCCCCTGTAGTCCCATATTTTTATTATTGTTCCCCATTGAAGGCCACTATTGTTATTGTTGTTCCCTTACATTGTTATTGTTATGTAGGATTTGATTATATTGTGACCCTTTAGACTCCTATATATAGAAAGTACGTTTTTTCATTTGAATAATCAAAAAATTGTTCATTTATGTATTGTAAAGGAGTTTTCCCACTCGAAGTGGATAATTTTAAAGTTATTGATCTATATTTTCTTCTATTTTGTGAGCTAGTAGTTGCATAACATCTGGTATCAGAGCTTTGTTTTTAGGGTTTCACTTCTTAAAATATATCATCTTATAATTTTCTCTATAAACCTTTTCTACAAAGATTCATAAGTTGAAATTTAAATCACGTGGATTCAAAATTGTGGTGAAATTCATGCTATAATTTCAGAGCTTGGCTTGCTATATTTTCAGAGATATGATTTGAGGAATTTATGGTATTTTTAGGCCCTTACATTCAGCTTAAACATGTGATCGAGGGAATATCATCATAGCTTTCGTTTTAGGCATCGTATTTGAATTATGTAAAAGGTTACCAAAATTACAAGGAATTTAGTCTCTTATATAAATTTCAGGGCTGAAGGTTAACATTTGCACATGGCATGTTGTACAAGTTAACTCTACTGAAGTAGTCCATAATTAAGGAATTGCAGGAGATCATCATAACTTTATCTTAAATAATCCAAATTAGGTATGACCTATGGCATTGGAAAGGAGAAACGAAGGGATAATATAGGACCAAAATTTAAATACTGGCAATAGCTAATCACATAGATACATGAGGTTCTATATCAATATCCTCAAAAGTAATAAAAAATTGAGTATTTCTTTAAAATTGCATAGATTTTGTTTGAAAAATTAGGTTGAAGTGATTCCAAGGGAATATTGAAGCATTGATATAAGTTTTAGGTTCTAAGGTGCATCCCAAAAATAATTACATGCCAATTAATCCCTCATAAATCTCTACTATGACACATGCACAGGAAGAATTGCAACATGATATATCAACATTATGAGACCAAATGCAACAAATTTTGCTCCCACAAAGAGAAAACAAAACTGAAATGGAAGCTAATATATATGGTATGGAAGCTAGGATAGATGGTATGGAAGTGAATATGGAAGAAAAAATGTAATGTTTAAAGGATTTTTAAAAGAAGACATGGAAGGTTTGAAGAAAGGTCTGAGAAATTTGCTACAAGAAATGATTCCTAATGGAAAAAAGGTATTAGATGAAACTTATGAGAGAAAAAAAAAAATTAATCATGATTCCGTAGCCTCTAACCTTGGGTTGAAGACCCACCATATTTTACAGCTAGATATGAGAATTTTTTATGAAAATTATTTGGTAACATGGATACTACAAATGGATCAATACTTTAATCTCCATAATGTTCAACACACACAAAAGTTACAAATTGCAAATTTATATTTCGAACCCAATTAGTTTTTATGGTATCGATGGATTTATTCCTGTAAATCACTATTCACTTGGTCAATTTTTATAGAGGAAATGATAGCACATTATGAGGATACAAATAGCAACACCTTCTTTATCCAATTGATAAATCTCAAACAAAATGGTTTGATGGCGGAGCACATTGATGACCTACAAAAATTCAATATAAGGGTAAATGATATTCTAGAGGAATCCAGGATTGATGTCTTCATAGGGACTTTAAAGGATAACATCTAACATGAGTTTCACCTTTGGGAAATTGATTCATTGGAGAAGGCATTCAAGTTCACAAGAAAAATTGAAAGAAAAACTATGGCGACAAGGAAGCCTACCACTCACCACTAAAAATATGGAAGTGTTCCTACTCATATGATTCCACAACCTACAAGGTTTACTGCACAAAAGTATGAAGAAAAAGAGAAAAATGTGTTTGTTATAGTTGTCATATAAAATACACTAAATGCCATAAGTGTGCTAAGAAGAAATTATTTTACATAGATTGCGAAGAGGAGGAAGAAAAGGAATAAGAATATTCAAAATAAGAGGATATACACTACGAATTTACCTTAGAGAATGAAGAAATAAATCCAACCATATCTTCTAATGCATTGGAAGGCATCACAACCCCTCAAAATCTCAATATAGAAGGATATATCAAAAATAAGAAGGTAATAATGTTGATTGATTCAGGTAGTACCCATAATTTTAGTGATTGAAAGATACCCAAGGAATTAGATTGCTTCCTATATCAAAAACCAGAGTTACAGGTGATGGTTGCAAGTGGAGGAACTATAAATCTCTCTTGAAAGTGCCATAATATCAAGCTAACCATGTTGGAATATGTATTGAATATCCCAATGCTTTCCACTCCAATGGGTGGTACTGATGTTGTACTAGGTGTTCAATGGCTACAAAATTTGGGTACAATAGCTTTTAATTTTCAACAAAATTTCCTCCAATTATGTTGGGAAGGGAAGGAAGTTGAATTAAGGGGTATCGCAAAGAAACTAGGAAATATAATCGGCTATAATGGCATGACACATATTATAAATAAATAAAAATGAGGCATAATTGCACAATTATGCTCACTAGAGTTTCAAACATGGAAATCATATATTTCTCCATATCTCCAAAAAGTCTTGGTCAATCATTCCAAGGTATTTGAGACTCCCAAATTCTACCCAGCCATTCTTCATTATGATTATTATATTCATTTGATTCTAGCAAGTGTTCCTTCGAACATCAGACCTTAAAAATATATATATTCCCAAAAGAGTGAAATTGGACATATTATTCCAGAAATGCTAGATGTCGGTATAATTCAACATAGCCAAACTTCTTTCTCTGCTTCAGTAGTATTGGTGCACAAGAAATATGGATCATGCGCATAGGTCTGAATTATAGGGAGCTCAACAAGGTCACTATTTAAGATAAATTTCCCTTTCATATTACTAATGAATTATTGGATGAATTACATGGATAAATTTACTTCACCAAGTTTGATCTTCATTCAGGATATCATCAAATTAGAATGAAGACTAAAAAAATTCTGAAAACAACTTATAGAACTCATGAGGGTCATTCTGAATTTTTGGCCATGCCTTTTGGCCTTACCAATGTACCTTCTAAATTTCGAGGTTTGATGAATTCCATTTTCAAAACCTTGCTTAGAAAATTTGTGTTGCTATATTTTGATGATATACTAATCTACAACAAGTATTGGAAGGATCATGTTCAACATGTTGACAGGGTGCTCAAATTATTGGAGAAGAAATAATTATATGAAAAAACCTCCAAATATTTCTTTGGAGTACAAGAGGTGGAATATCTAGGTCATATTGTATCTCATAATGGTTTTAAGCTATACCCTAACAAAATTAAAACCATTAAGTAATGGAAAATCCCCACAAACATAAAGCATCTATGAGGATTTATTGGGTTAACAGGGTATTATCACAAGTTTGTTAAGAACAATGGGAGAATAACAACACCTCTAATAACATTACTAAAGAAAGATCCATTTTGTTGGACTCCAAAAGAAACTAAAGCCTTTGAACATTTTGAAGAGGCAATGTTCCAAGCACCGGCCTTAGCTATGATAGACTTCACAAAAAACTTTATTGTGGAATGTGATGCGTCGTGAAATGGAATTGGTGTTGTTTCAATGAAATAAGGAAAGTCCATTTATTTTGAAAGTCATTCAATCAGAGGAAAGTATTTAAAAAAACCTATTCATGTTAAGGGAATGTTGGAAATACTACATCGAAAAAATAAATTGCAACCTTACCTAATTCGAAGACACTTCAAGGTAAAAACAGATCATGATAGTCATAAACGGTTTTTGGAACAAACACTATCTTGTGAAAAGCAGAAAAATTGGATCACAAAGATGTTTGGTTATGAATTAGAAATCATATACAAAAAAAGGAAGCTAAATGTTTTTGCATATGAACTCTCAAGAATGGATGAGGATGTCGAAGCATTGGTTTGTGCCATTTCTATTATCGAATGATATGGGATAACCGAAGCAAGGGAGGAATAGAAGAATGAAGAAGTGTGGACACTCATTCAAAATATGCAGCAAGATCCCAATACATCCGATAAATTTAGCTAGAAAAGTAATTCATTATGGTACCAGATAGTTTATATATTTGTAATATTTACCAACCAAAACAAAATATTATTTTGGAATTTCACACCTCTCCCTTCGGATGACACACTGGATTTTTAAAAAATTATTATAGGGTTAACAAAGGTTTTTTTTGGGATTCGCTTAAACATGATATTCAAAACTTTGTGGTGGAATGTTTATTCTTCCAACAAAATAAATTGAGACA
This sequence comes from Pinus albicaulis, assembly GCA_034641835.2. Taxonomy (NCBI): domain Eukaryota; kingdom Viridiplantae; phylum Streptophyta; class Pinopsida; order Pinales; family Pinaceae; genus Pinus; species Pinus albicaulis. The sequence continues at coordinate 1,259,253,925 of CM076572.1, forward strand.
ATGAAGACCCCAGGTCTACTACAACCTTTATCCATTCCAATTCAATGTTGGGAGGAGGTTTCAATGGATTTTATCATTGGTTTACCCATTTACGAAGGAAAGAGTTTCATCATGGTGGTAGTTGATATAATTACTAAGTATGCACACTTTTTCAGATTATCTCATCCATTTAAACACAGTACAGTTGCTACTGCATTTATGGAAACAATTCAAAAACTACATGGAAACCCAAAGATTATCGTAAGCAACATAGATCCCATTTTCATTGGAAAATTTTCGACAGAATTATATTCTTATCTTGGTAATCAACTAGCTCATAGCTCATCTTTTCATCCCCAATTTGATGGGAAAACTGAGATAGTGAAAAAATGCTTGGAGGGATATCTTCATTGCTTTCTATCTGATAAACAAATGAAATGGGTCAAGTGGTTACTTCTAGCTGAATGGTGGTATAAAAATTCCTTCCATACTGTAATAAAAATGACCCCATTTATGGAAATTTATGGATATCATCGAACGTCCATCACATCATCTTTCCTTCCATATTTCAGCAAAAATTACCCCACTTATGGAACTTTATGGATATCAACCACTGTCCATCACATCATATTTACGAGAAAAATCTAAGGTTCAAGGAGTGGAAGTTCACATCGAGCATCAATAGAAATTTATCTAAATCTTAAAGGATAACCTCACTTTGGCGTAGATTTGAATGAAATAACAAAAAACTAAACATCACAGTGAATTTTTTTTTGATGTAGACAACTAGGTATTTTTACAGCTAGAACCATACAAACAAATTTCCCTCAAGCAAGATAAGAAGGATAACAAATTATTTCCAAAGTACTATGTTCCTTACAAGGTGTTGCAAAATATTTTTACTATGGAATACAAATTGGAGATACTTGCATATTATAGAAGTCATCCATTTTTCCATGTTTTATGCTTAAATAAGGTTATAGGTTATAAGCTCCCAGTTCAAACAATATTTCCATAACTTGATGGGGAAGGAAAAATCATATTGGTACCTGAAGCAGTCACAAAAATAAGAAGTCGATAGCTACAAAATCGATCAATTTTAAAGTATCTCATCAAGTGGAAGAACTTGCTCGCTGAATATTCAACATGCGAGGATGATAATTTTATCCATAAGCATCTAGAACTACTCAAGCATTGAGGATTGTGATCTTTTGAAGGAGAGGGACATGTTAGGTCCCTATGATACTAGTGTAGCCCCTTATTATTATTGTTAGTGTAGACCCCTTATTGTTATTGTTTTTCCCATGTAGTTCCCATATTGCTATTATTGTTCCCCATAGAAGCCCACTGTTGTTACTGTTGTTCCCTTACATTATTATTGTTATGTAGGCTTTGATTATATTGTTACCCCTTAGACTCCTATATATAGAAAGTAGGTTTTTTCATGTGAAATATCTAAGAATTGTTAATTTATGTATTGTAAAGTAGGTTTCCCCCTTGAAGTGGATAATTTTCAATTCGTTGATCTATATGTTTTTCTATTTTATGAGTTGGTTGCATAACACACTTACACAATAAAAACAAAAGTCCCTGAAACTTTGTTGCATGAGGTCATTGAACATCACCTTCCTGAGTCAGATACATTATTTCCTGAGTTTTTTGAACCTGAGGCTCATCAACCATATTTATGTGATACTTCGAGACCCTCCTCTTCTCTTCCTTTGTCTTATGCAAAACATATATATCTTTGGTCCAACGTTGAACCTCTTCCATATGGACTTATTAGTATTGAAGGAATCCCTTAAGAAAAGCCTTGTCCTTCTACTAATGTTCATTGGGAACGAATTCACTTTTATTAGAATCATCCTCTTCCACCTCTTAAAACTCCATTACAAACTTCTTCCATTGATTCTTTGGGATTATTTGCAGATCTCCTACATAAATATTAACTAGGACTATTAACCATGACTAGAACTAATCCAACCTCCCACCTCGTGTCCACCAATATAATTCAAACATCAAATTTGGCCCTCATCTATGTTTGCAACATTACAAAAAGAAAATTTGTATAGTGGCCCATCCATCTCGCCTAGTTATCAGTCATAATCTGGTACCTTTTCTGGTGCGGGTTGTAGTCCTTGGACCTCTCCCATGTCAATAAATTCAATAATAACATTTGATACTTCTGTTATGAATGCCACACAGACTTATCCTCTTCCTCCACCTACACTTACAATAGAGTAGGAGGTTGGCCCTTATGTCAGTGGGTAAACCTTCCCTCAAAAACCTAACTCCTCTTATATTGTGTACCCTCCATATGGATCACATTTTCTTGAATCATCCCCTCTTCCTTTGGTAGGGAAGCATCCTATTGTTACTATACCTAAATTTGGTAGTAATCCTTATTATAGTCGTGCTTATCCTAGAATGGTTGCGAGTGTTTGGCAACCTACTTTACCTGTTCAACATGGTAAATTTTGGGATTAATTATTGAATTCTCAACGTACACCATCTTTGTCTCAAATTCTTATCCATGCATCAGCACCTCAACAAGCTCAAATACATGTGAACCAAAATTTACAACCTGTTCCAACAGTATCTAGCACTCCCCAGGTCTCGGTCACCCAGCATTTATAGGGCGCCACACCTTATCAACCGCTTGGACAAGGTACTCCTTAGGTTTCGATAGGTCAGATTATTCAAAATTTGGCGGAACCCCCATAGAAGCCACCTTATCACGGGTCAATGAAATCCCCTATCAAGCAACGGTATGGACAATATCAAGCACCTTTTCAAGTCCAAAAAATCCAAACCCAACCATTCCACCATCTTTATTGTCATCCTGGTGCTGGACAACAAGGTCACTTGTATGGTGGTTATTAGAATCCTCCTTATTCCGGTACCAATGTTCCTTATTATTAGAACCCTCCTTATCCAAGAATTAAAATTCTTATTTCCCAGGCTATTCCTTCATATCTAGGTCATCATCTTCTAGACTTTAATCAATAGTTTCCTTTTGTGGCTACTCTCAAATTTTTGAAATTGACTCAGATCACTAATGACCCCATTGATCATTTGATGTGGTGGCCGATTATTCCCACTAAATTGCCTTTTCATATCCCAAAGCTCAAAGGAAATATTGGCGAAGTCCCGTCGATGCATGTTATGTGTATAATCTATGGTGTTTATCAACCTCCCTTAATGCTGATTCCATTCTACACTGTCTTTTCCAATGAACAGATACAAGTACCACATCCAAATTGTATGTTGAATTGTCTAGAGAGTCATTTCATGATTTGATCACTTCAACCACCACCTTCCTCACACATTTGCAGTTTCCCATTAGATATGAGACTGGGACGAAATTCTTTACTAACTTAAAAAAAATCAAATTCCATTCACATTCTAGATCACATTCATGAGTGGAGGTGTCATCGTCGGTTGGTCAAGACTTATATTCCTCATCAATTGTTAGAAAAATGGATTACCAAATCTCTATTAGTCCCTATAAAAAAATATGTGGTTAAAAGTGGAGTCGTAGTAAAAGAGTAATTTATTACTGGTGCTGAATATTTGAACCTTGTTTATACCCAATCGAGCACGCTCTATGATAAGATACCAAACACTCTAATACCTTCAAATATTGTTCATTCTCCACCTAGTGAAGAATCTAATGATGCTAATGGCATGATTGGTTCTGATAGTTTGTAGTTGGCAAGTAAACCATCTGGTATTTCTCTTATTTCTCTGGCTCAAAATCCTCAATCCCATCCTCCTGTGGCTTCTACTTCTAATATAGATGTCATTTCTTTTGATAAAGGAAAATCTCAACAACAACCTAGAAGAAACAAGAAAGGAAAAGGAAAGAAAAATAAGCACTCGTCACCACAGGATAAACAAATAAATCCATTTTTAGATGAGAAATAAAAGCCTCAATACCCATGCTTGATCTGCAACGAATATAAATTTACACCCGATTTTCCACACCACGTCGAAGTGAATCAGTTCCTTAAGTCATCCATTTCTCCTCCTATGTTGACCAACCCATTTTCCAATCATGAGACTCATATGGTTGCCCGATACCCTTCTTCCTCTAACATGGTTTTGATGCTTTCCTCCTTAAAGTTGAAATTTAGTGTTATGGTGTCCACTCGAAACAAGGACTATGGTAATGTGAATCCACCAAATGGTTAAGCTATTGATAAACCTATAAGTTTACAACAACCTTCATTTGATCCTGCTCCACCTCTGGTTCCTACGGGATTGACTATTAATCCTCTGAAGGGTGTTATTAATCTATCTAATTTAAACCCTCATTCAAGAGTTCCCAAAAGTTATAACATAGTTGAAGACTTGGCTCAATATCCATCAGTTATGTCAACTCTTGAGGTGTTTCAAACCTTCCCAACATAAAAAAAGGCCTTGTTGTCAGCTATCGGATGTGTGGATCCAAAAGATTCTAAACTAGTGGTTTTCTCTATGAAAAATATACCCCTCCTCTTCCAGCTCAATTAGATTTTATGATTCAGGTCGTCATCCATGTTAAGAACATTCATCACTCTATTGTGGATGAGGGGGCCTCAGTGTGAATTATGTCCATGCCTTTTCTAAATGTGATTGGTTCACCCTAACTGAGTTAATCGACCACCACATTAAAATCCTTTGATGGAAGAACGTATAAACCTTGTGGGATTATGAATTCCCTCCAAGTAGAACTAGGGGGAAAAACCATCTCCATCAAAGTAGAATTTACTGATGGTACTCTTAATTATAAACTTCTATTAGGACGTACATTGGTTTATGGCATGCTTACTGTCGTTTTGAATTACTTTTGTATGAGCACCTTTCATCATGAAGGAGAGATTGTATTCATATATCAAGTAACCTTTTTCACCTCTAATTATCATGTTACCAGAAGCGTCCTTCTTGTAAGGGAAGCTCTGCAATCCTATCAACATGTCAGAGTTGAATTGATGAAAGATTCATCACTTATCAGAACATTTTCTCTCCCTCCTCCTCTACTTCCCAATGGCTAATATTCAGTTTCTTATACGAATATGACATCATCCTCTACTATCATTGTTGATCCATTAATTGTACTTGATGAAACTAACATCCAATGTTTTGGTGACTAAATATCTCTTAGCCTAATTAAGCTAGATTATGAAGACATCTATTCGGCTTCTGTAGATTATATCTTCTCTTTGATCAATTGGGTAGATTGATCATTAGATTATGGCACACCTTATGATATTTTTTCTCATGTATTCTCTTCTAATGAGAGCATCATGGAGATCATGATGCCAGATAACAGGCCATGGGATGAGCATCATCATCATTCCTTCTTACCATATTCCATTGAGGATAATCTTAGTGATGTGTACATACCTAATTTTGTTGAACCCCTACAATTTTTTTTTCCATTCATGAGGTCGAATCTGAAAGTAACCTATTGAAAATTGAAGAAACAATACCTCTCAATATTTCGGTCAAACTAGGTATAGTAAAAAATATATACATTGGAGTGTCTTGTTCTTCATCAGAGATCGAGATGTTTATTTTCCTCCATTGCAGACATTATAATATTTGACTTAAACTACAAAAATGTGGTTTCTTCATTGGTTTTGGTTGACTCTTAGTTTTTGTTGTTTCGAAATAAGGAATTCATATTGATCCTCTCAAATTAGAGGAAATCGTCAATTTTCCTACACGTTATTCACTTGTTCACTTAAAAAGAGTCCAACGGAAAGCTAAATTATTTTAGATTTTCACCACTAATTACATTGATATGGCCAAATGATTCAATCACTTACTAAAAAAGGGGGTCCCCTTCCACTGGGATGATGCTCCTCAAAAAGCGTTTGATTTCGTGAAAGATGTACTGGTTCGGGCATCTCTTTTATATCCCCTTAAATATCAGCGTGAATCTTTCCTATATCTAGTTGTCGTAATTTTTACTATAGTCACGATTTTGGTCCAAGAATAAAATATATGGATTGAACATCACATTTATTATCTGATTCTAATCTTTAACAATATCAAAATCAGGTATACTCACGTAAAAATGTTGGCTTTAGCTGCCATTCAAGTTGTCCAAAGGTTTCACCATTACATATTGCTTCAGAAAACTATGGTCATTTCGGATTACAACCCTATGAAATATATATCATCACATCAATTGCTAGGGGGTCCAAAGTACTCTAAGCGTATTGTTATTCTCCAAGATTTTGACCTAGATTTCATCAAATATAAGTCAAATAAGTCCCTATTTTTAACCGAGCTAACGCGTGATTTTCCTTCCCTTGATGTTGAATCTACATCTAAAGATTCCATTTGTTATGAGTTATTATTTCTGATTTTTTCAACTAGCACATGGTATGGATATTTTCTGATCTATATCCAGACCCATAGTTTCCGACCTAGTACCTCTTGTTCCGAGAAATGACATATTTGGTAGCAATCCTCAAATTACATTATTATTGGTGACACCCTTTACCTTCATGGTATTGATATGATTTTACGGAGGTGCTTCACCCTTAAGGATGCCAATAAATTCCTTAATGAATAGCACTCAGGGACATGTGGTGGACATCTATCTGATTACGGTACCGCACACAAGATATTATGCACCGGTTAATTTTGGCCTACCTTCTTTCAAAACTATATCCATGTCATCGAGAAGTGTCATGTATGCCAGATCTACGATCGTAAGGTCTTTGCTCTGCTTGCTCCATTTCATCCCATTTTCTTTGTTGGTCTCTTTGAAAACTGGGTATCGAATTTATGACATGTAACCCTCCCTCAGTTGGGGGCATGGTTATATCATTGTCGTTGTACACTATTTTACTAAGTGGGTCAAGGAAATTTCTATATTTAACAACATTGGTAAAATAACTGCGTTCAATCACATTATTGCTAGGTTTGATGTTCCACAAGAAATTTTCACGGATCATGGAAAGCATTTTCAAAATCATATGATGACCAAACTAGGTCGTAAGTTGGAATTTTCACATGAAAATTCCACTCCCTAATATCCTTAGGCTAATGCACAGGTTGAGGTTGTCAAAACATTTCTTAAGACTATGATTCAACGCATGGTAGGGGTTCAAAAATTGGACTAGAAGTTTCTTCTCTCTAGTGCATAGTGGGCATACCAAACCTCACTTAGGAATGCTATTGGATTCACACCCTTCTAGTTTTTCTATGGTCTTGAAGTTATCCTTCCCATCGAGTGTGAAATTACATCGCTAAAACTAGCTATCTAACTTCTTCCTGCCTCTTCTGTAGAGGAAGAGAAGCTTTTACATCTGACTCAATTAGATGAAACCCAATGTGATGCCACTTTAAAGACTCAACGTCATAAAAGACCCATAAAATTGAAATACGACAATAGTGTTAAGTGTAGGTTTTAACCCTGAACAGAAATTATCTACACACGAATCTTATAACAGAAAATAAACAATAGCGAGAACATAAAACATAAAACAGATAAACACAGAGATTTTCCCCTGGATCGCAAATCGGGACGACCAGCTTGATTTTTCATTATATTCCTTTTAGTGTTACAACACATATATATACATGCCGGAGCATACATAAACCCCAATCCATTAACCCTGGATTAGAACATAACCGTAGTTCCCTTGACCGGATCTACAAAAATACCAGGGGCCAAAAACCATTGAACCCCAAAACCATGTGCAAAACCATGCACAAAACCATGGGCGGATCCGCCTATGAGTGGGTCCGCACAAAAAACAAATTTTGGCCGGGGCGCTGCCCCGGACCCCAACGGTGGGGACTGCTTCGCCCCTCGTGACCCCCCAGCTATGCCCGACGCAACATACAGCGCGTGGGGATAATCGTGGAAAGAATATAACACATACCCAACATTCTCCCACTTGTTGTTTTCTTTCCACAGGGGGCCACAGGAGAGCTTAGTCATTGGGCCAATTCTTCAACACCCATTGTTTCTCTACACCAAGAGAAATTCTGAGTGCTCACAGACTTCATCAATGCATCTGCAACATTCTTCAAAGTGTCCTCCTTTACCAGCAACACCCTTTAGCCTCAACCATATCTCTAGCAAAGTGATATTGAACATCAATGTGCTTTGTATTTGAATGGTAAGCAGGGTTATTAGCCAAGAAAATTGCACTTTGGCTATCACAGTCTATCCTTATAGCTTGTTGTACCAACCCCATACTTGAACACAATCTCTGCAACCAAACTGCTTCCTTGCTTGCATGAGTGGCTGCTATGTATTTTGCCTCTGTAGTTGAAAGCGCCACTACAGACTGTCTTTTACTCATCCAACTGACTGCACCTCCAAATAGGCTAAACACATACCCACTTGTAGATCTTATTTGGTCCAGATCTCCAGCCCAGTCTGCATCAACAAAACCACGAATGTCCAACATTCTTTCCAATCCTGGTCTTCCCTGGTAGCACAAGCCATAATCACTAGTGCCACGTAAATATCCGAAAACCCGCTTCACTACTGTCCAATGCTCCTTTCCTGGGTTTGGCATAAACCTGCTCAATACTCCCACTGCATGTGCAATGTCTGGTCTAGTACAGACCATTGCATACATCAAGCTACCCATTGCACTTGCATATGGAACACGGGACATATCCTCCTCTTCTTCTTGTGTCTTGGGACACTGTTCAGCAGACAGCTTTGCACCTACAGGAATAGGAACACTCACCGGTTTACTATCCTGCATATTGAACCTCTGCAATATAGTCTCGACATACTTTCTCTGGTTTAACCAGAGCTTCCTCTTTGCCCGATCTCTCTTAATTTCCATGCCCAAAATATAGTTTGCAGCACCAAGATCCTTCATGTCAAATTTGGAGAACAGTTGGGTCTTCAAATCTTGGATAATTTCTTTGTCATTTCCAATCAACAACATATCATCCACATACAAGACCAAATAAATAACATAGTCACCAATTAATTTAAAATAAACACAGTGATCCTCCTTGCTTCTGGTGAAGCCAAGTCCCCGTATATAGGTATCAAATTTCTGATACCACATCCTTGGTGACCGTTTTAACCCATGCAGAGACTTCTTCAACCTGCATACCAGTTCTTTCTTACCCTTCACCATAAAGCCTTCAGGTTGCTTCATGTAGATCTCCTCTTCTAGATCCCCGTGAAGAAATGTTGTCTTCACATCCATCTGCTCTATCTCAAAATCAAATGCAGCAGCAACAGATAAAAGTAATCTAATAGAAGTAACCTTGGCAACAGGAGAAAAAATATCACCAAAATCAATTCCCGGCACCTGGGAATAACCTTTCGCTACCAACCGAGCTTTGTATTTCTCCACCTTGCCTTATACATTCATCTTCTTCTTAAACACCCATTTTCTCCCAATGGGCTTCCTTCCAGCCGGCAACTCCACCAGATCCCATGCATTGTTTTTGTGCAAGGATGCCATTTCATCAACCATGGCCTCCTTCCAGAGTTTTCCATCCTATGAATCTACTGCCTCCCTGATAGTTCTGGGTTCATCATCAGTTATAGTTAAGGAAAAACCTGAACAGAAAGCAGATGGACTATACCTTTCTCGTTGCCTTCTTTCCCTAACTGATCTTCTCAAAGCTGGAGTTTGTGGCTCTTCATCTTCTGAGTCATCTTCTGTTGTAGAGTCTGATTCATCCTCCTTTAGATCAAACTCTATCTTCTCAGGTTCCTTTGGTAGGACTTCATGTTTAACAACATCTTTCACTTCTCTAAACACCACATCTCGGCTATACACAACCTTCCTTGTTTCTGGACTCCAAATCTTGTAACCCTTTAAACCATCCTTATACCCAATAAAGATGCACTTTTCAGATTTATTATCCAACTTGGTCCTTTTCTCCTTTGGAACATGTACATATGCATCACATCCAAATACCCTTAGATGTGAAAGAGAAGGTTTCTTTACAGTCCATACCTCATGTGGGGTCTTATCCTCCAACATTGATGAAGGTGATCTGTTAACTAAGTAACATGCAGTCTCCACTGCCTCTGCGCAAAATTCTTGTCCTAACCCGGTACCACTGAGCATGCTTCTTGCCTTTTCCATCAATGTTCTGTTCATTCTTTCTGCAACTCCATTTTGCTGAGGTGTGTATGGAGTAGTCTTCTGCCGTGCTATACCACACTTCTTACAGAACTCTTCAAATTCCTTCTTGCAGAACTCCCACCATTATCTGTCCTCAACGCCTTTATCTTCTTCTCTGTCTGGTTTTCCACCAGAGCCTTAAATTCTTTAAATTTGTCAAAGACTTCAGATTTCTTCCTCAAGAAATATATTCATGTATTCCTTGAGAAGTCATCTATGAATGAAACATAGTACACAGACTTTCCCAGTGATGGAACTGACACAGGTCCAAACACATCACTGTGCACAAGTTCTAATATCTTATTTGCCCTCTTAGCACCAGAAGGAAAACTCACCCGATTCTGCTTCCCATATACACAATGTTCACAGAAATCGAAATCCAGAGAACAATTAGACATACCTTCTACCATACCATCTCTATGCAGTATCCGAAGGCCCTTCTCTCCAATATGTTCAAGCCTTTGATGCCATAGCATGGTATTTTCTCCAGAGACAACTAGACTTTCCGGCCCACTTTCGTGAACCAAAGAACTGTTGAACCATAGAACCGTTACACCCATCAATAACATTGCAACCTTGTAGCTTGTACAGAGTTCCAGTCCGAACACCCTGCATTAATTCCAGTGCTCCCCAAACCATCTTGCAGGCATCCTTCTCGAACACTGTTTTTACACCCGCATCATCCATCTTGCTTACAGAAATCAAATTTCTGGCCAATGCAGGAATATGCAGAACACCAGGAAGTGTTCTAATCCTCCCACCTTGCAGCTTCAGCTTGACCTTTCCACGTCCGACGATTCTGGCCTTCCTATCATCCCCTAGGAAGACATCACCACCATCATATTTCTCATATTCGCAGAACCACTCCCTATGGGGAGTGAAGTGAAAGGATGCACCTGAGTCAATCAACCATGACTCATGATCTACATGTGTATTTGAAGAAGAAGCCAAATACACATCCCCACCTTCATCCGAGGTGGTTTTTTCCTCTGAAGAAGGACCTTCATCAGATCCCTTTCCTTTCTCAGGAGCTTTAGATCTGCATTCCTTTTTGTAGTGCCCTTCCTTTCCGCATTTCCAGCACACCTTTACAAACTTTCAAGGAGATTTAGATCTCCCTCTAGATTTAGATCTCCCACTCGAAACCTTATTCTTGTTTCTGTTCTGGGACCTTCCTTGTACAGATAAGGCATCTCCATTCTGACCCTCCATATTTCTCCGTCTCATTTCCTCCGACAGCAAGGCTGAGACAATGTCATAAAAATTCAAGGTAGTTGTATTGCTACCTATTGCAATAACCAGATTGTCCCACGAGTCTGGTAGAGAGCACAACAAACTGATGCACTTATCTTCATCTGAGATTTTAATATCAACAGACGACAGCTGACTTACCACAGTATTGAAGGCGTTCAGATGCTCTGTCACCGAGTCTCCATCCTTCATCCTCAGGTTATAAAACTTTTTCCGTAGGAACAACTTATTCACCAAAGAATTAGATTGGTACAAATTCCCAAGTTTTTCCCACAAATTCTTCGTCGTAGCTTCCCCAGATACATTCAACAATACTGAATCTGACACACACAACCGTATTGTGCTCTTAGCCTTCCGATCCAGTTTCTTCCAATCTTCATCTGACATTGCCGTTGGTTTAGTACCTGGATCTACCGCGATCCACTGATCTTTATCCACCAGCAGATCCTCCATCTTGAGCTTCCACAACTCAAAACTCTGACCATTAAATTTCTCGATCTCTATCTTTTCGCCGCTCGCCATCTTCTTTCACCGCAAGAATCGATCCCGCAGATCTCCCACTGAACAGGGTCTACCACAGGCCCGAGCAAAAAACCCTCAACAACAAAGGCGTCCCCTTGAAGCCGAAACAGCTCTGATACCAAATGTAGGTTTTAACCCTGAACGGAAATATCTACACACGATTCTTATAACAGAAAATAAACAATAGCAAGAGCATAAAACATAAAACAGATAAACACAGAGATTTTCCCCTGGATCCCAAATCGGGACGACCAGCTTGATTTTTCATTATATTCCTTTTAGTGTTACAACACACATATATACATGCCGGAGCATACATAAACCCCAATCCATTAACCCTGGATTAGAACATAACCGTAGTTCCCTTGACCGGATCTACAAAAATACCAGGGGCCGAAAACCATCGAACCCCAAAACCATGTGCAAAACCATGCACAAAACCATGGGCGGATTTGCCTATGAGTGGGTCCGCACAAAAAACAAATTTTGGCCGGGGCGCTGCCCCAGACCCCAACGGTGGGGACTGCTTCATCCCTCGTGACCCCCTAGCTACGCCCGACGCAACATACAGCGCGTGGGGATAATCGTGGAAATAATATAACACATACCCAACATTAAGCCTAGATTCTTCTCGGAAGGAGATCTGGTTCTCCTATATGATCAATAGGCTGATAAGTTAGGCCCAAGAAATTTCCAACCCATGTGGCTGGGTCCATAAATTGTTAAGTGAGTCCTTGCAAAAGGGTCCTATGAGTTAGTAGACTTTGATTGAGTTACACTGGCAGAATCTGGGAATGGGTTGTACCTCAAAAAATAATATTCTTGATCCCATGCATAGTAAACTATGTACATATTGTCTATAGGTGTGTTGAGTGTGTTGGCAATGTGTCTTTTCAAAGTTTTCTATGGTTTTTGTTGATTCCTTTTACATTTGGTTTGCAGATGTTGACATCTCTCGAACCATATATAGGTTATTCAGATGGTGCTATTCATAGTACTCATAAGCTCTGATTCGCATTATGGGCTATCTTTTCTCCAAATGGTGAGGTAGTGAGTATACAAGGGATTTTCGTTTGTCACTTTACTAACAACATCGTTGAGTATAACACAGTGGTTGAGCTACTATCTGATCCAATTTTCGTAGCATTTGTTGTTTAGTCATCATAATTGACCCATAAATCGTAGTACTACAAATTTCTAATGTCTATTCAGTAATAAATCTCGCCATCCTTCACTTGGTTTTGAGAGTTCATCTTCTCGAAATACATTTCTATTTCATACGATATGGATGTATTTATAGAAATATAAACACATTAGCAGATACCTTGGCTAATTACATTTTATATAGACATTTGAAATGAATGTAAATAACTTTTGATTCACATCACATCATATTTAAAGCATAATAAGAACTAGGAAAAAAAGAAAATATTTATATATACTAAGTATGGTTCTACAAAAATTTATGTGGCGCGAGACATATGGCTACATCGCCCATATGAAAAAATACATGCATATATATGAGTAGAAAACATTAGGGGAATTTTGAGGTCTAAAATGGGCCTCCTAATGAAATTATAAAATAATAATGGAAATAATAAAATAAGATTAGATTACATCATCAAGTTTTAGAGGGAAAAAACAAAAACTACTTTTTGAACTCGTATTTTCAACTTATCGCCCTATGGGTTTACTCAAATTTCAAGTGGAAACACTTGTTGGATGAAAAATTCGATTCCTAATCCAAGGACTACCCATATTGCATACTTTCAATGGACCATACTACATGAAAATGAGAAATACATGAAAATCATGATTGCAATCACATGTTTTCATGTGTTTCTCATTTTTCGTGTAGCAAGGTCCATTGAAAGTATGAAACATGAGTACTCCTTGGATAAAGAATTAAATTTTGCATCCAACAAGTACTCCCGCTCGAAATTTGAGTAAAACCTTAGGGAGATAAGTTGAAAATACAATTGGAAAAAGTAGTTTTATTATTTTATTATTTTTTAATATTTTTATTTTTTTACCCCAAAAATAGTGAATCATCCACTGTGGTTGACATCATCATCTTGAATCCTATTGGTTCTTCTAAATTTTATTTTTTTTGTACATTTTTCTTAGGAGGCCCATTTCAGACCTTAAACGTTCTCTAATGATGAGTGGTGCACTTGATAAAATGACACTGCACGATCTATCTTCCCTAGTATTAGACCAATACGGCTAGGCAGTCCAATAGTCTCTCACTAAATTTGCAATGGATGTTGCTTGACCATGTCTCATCAATCTCATGTGTTAGTCCCTCCATGTGACGCTCCACCATTGATAGGATCTCAACTACCTCACGATCTCATAGCGCACCCCGTCCAATCGCAACAACCTGTATTGGCTCCACTCCATCCTCCTATTGTTGTCTCTCTGCATGACAGAGATATGCACCACCTACTGGTCTAATTAGTTCAATATCTATATGAAAACAAAAATATTTTAGTGTCAGGAACATAAAAAAACAAAAAATAAATTGTAAATATTTTATTGTAAAAACATTGTAAATTTTTCACTGTCACGAAGCACAAGCTCGATAACATCACAAAAGTCCATCCCTGCATAAGGATAATAATCGATCATGATGAACTATATACGCAGCCACCCAAAGAAGGATGGTGAAAGTTGATCCCTAATGGACCTGCATTTTGGGCCATATGATCTATCGACCTTCCCATCCGTGGGACCGTCGGATCAATGGGATTGATTATACTCTGTTGAGGTTGTAGTAATGTTACTCACTCTAGAGAAAAAGAGACCAAGGTTGAACCATAGATAAATTTAGTCAACTTACCCTCTTTTTCTTTAGTTAGTTGTTTCTTCAAATTTACCACGACACTCTCGCTCTAGTTGAATATGCTATAAATATTCCACACCATACTTCATGTATGATTTTCTTGCCACAATTAGTGTTGAGCTACCTGCCAATCTTGATATAATGAATAAGATCACTCTAAAATGTAAATAGGTTACATATTTTATATTAATCTTTACATCCCTAGTAGACGAGGCTCGAGGTAAGAAATAGGTATCGATATAATTTTTCACTGTCTCCCCACCACTTCTCCCACCTAGAAGAGAAATGGTGGAACCCCACATAGATAAACCTATCAGGAAGTAGACATCCTCTAACTTTATCTCGAGTAGATGTTTTCCAAACTTGAATGCTTCTTCCTAAATATTGCATGGACGAACAAGGTATTTCAGCATTTCCATCTGTTGCCTCATACCATGGAGCCAAAATAATTTTAGTAATTGAGAGTTTTTGAGTTCCTGGATGGTAGCGAGATTATTTACTGCATTTAAATCATGTTTCTCATTTTCTCTTTCTCTCCAAATGAATGCCATTTTTTTATAATGGGCACTTGAAACATAAACCAAGGATTCATTAGGCTCTTTACCATGCAAAAAACTTGAAAAATATTTAGAAAATTTGAGAAACAAATTAGTATTTTTCACCCAACGCACCGCAGGAATGCATGAGAGAGTGTTTCACCTATACCTGTAGTGTCTCTTTGCCTAGGTGCAATGCATATTTCAATAGTGAGGGGTTGCATTGGTTTGGGGGAATTTTCTTACAACCCTAGGGCCTTCAAAGCTCCAAAAAATTGCATGAAATTATAAAAATGGAGCATTGAAAGATAGAGAATACCTTTAGCTCCTACATGGAAGTGACGGTACTCAAAATGCTTCATTGGATTAGCCGTAATCAGATGTAGAAGATCAACGGGAAAATGGCTCCAAATACTCATTATTGAAGGTAAATGTGAAATGGTGGAAATGAATAGTCATTTTGAGTATTTATGGTCATTTCTCTCATTATTTTATTCATATTTCATATTTTGACGTGGATATGCTTCATTTTTACTACAAAACATGTATGTTTAATCCTTCTTTTAATGTTCTGAGTATGTTTACACTTGTTAACGAAATATTATCATGCTTTGAACAGGCTGTTTTAACCAAAGAGTATAATTTTATCTCTTCTTCAGACTTTATAAACCAACAAAAAAGGAACCCCCTATTAACCTATTCCAACTCTTTTCAAACTCCGAAAGTATGAAAATATTGTCGAGAACATCTCTTTTTCAAACTTGTTAAATTAAATGAAAATACGCCTACTGAGTATAAGTTTAACCCTTTTCTGGACTAAGATAAAATAGCTACGAAAAAGGAATACCTTAGGTGAACGTGGCTAATAGGTTCTCTTGAGTATTTTTTTCTACCTTTTTAGACTTAATTGACTATCTATTAAAAGGGAAATTTTGATTTTTTTTCACCTATTTTTCTAACTCTCTAAACATGAAGAAGATGTCGATTTTAACATTTGTTTAACTCTTTAAACATAAAAAAATGATGGAAACATGGCAACGCCGAACCACTCCTTTTCAGGGTTCGTTAAATATAATTAGAGGGATTCATCCAAAGGGTGAACTTATAGACCAAGCATATGTTATCCTCCTCAATCTTGTTAAAAAATATAGAGGTACCCAACAATATGGTTGGGGAAATTTGGAAAACAGGGTTTTCCATTTGTTAACTGGCAGCAAGTTACTCTTGAACACAACACTCTTTCACTTCATCTCTGTTGTTTTTGGGTTGGGAAATCTTCTTCTCTTTCGGTTATCATATAGTTTTTAGAGCCTCCATTTCGGTTTTGGTTCAATTCCTCCAACTCCATTTAGTTTCATCAGTGTGTTCAAGAGAACTCATTCAGTTGAGCTCTACTACAATACTCTTAAGCCTTCATTCTATTTATTCCTATCTTGATCCTATTATGTATCAACATCATTGTGATTGTTATGTATGAATAACGATACCCATTTTGTGTCATTGATGGTGGAAACATCAAGGCCCTCCTTCGACGAGTTGTTTCCTGTCGCCATGAGCACATTATCCAGTAATTTGACTTATAAACACATATTTGGTACCTTGGTGCTTGGATACATCAATGGAAACTTTCTTCTCTCTCGTCAACATGTTTACATCACTGGAATTCGAGCGAAGGATTCTGTGTCATCTTTTACATCAACTCATTTACTCACACCATACTAATTGTACTATAATTCCTTGAGAGCCATTAACATCATACATGGTTTCTATCATGTTTTATAATGGCCTACATCATTAGCCGGTAATCATATGGTTTCTACCATGTTCTAATCCAACTAATTTATTCACATGGTTCACCTCATACGTTTTTGGTTGTGTGAAGGAGATAGAAGACCCCAAATCTATTTTCATCCATTCGGGTTGTGATTTCAGAAGTTATACAAAGATAACAATATATGGTGGCCATGATCATACAGACTGTCATCTAGTCATGGTTCCACCATTTTTCATCTGTTGACTCGTCTTTTGATCATTATACATGTTATTTTAGCTTATGTACTGAGTATGGGTATATGCCTCCCTTAGTAACAAATATATCACGATGTAAATGTATTGTAACAGATGCAACTCACTAGTTGTCCTTGATTGCTACTTGTCATAAGTAAAGCACTTCATTCACCAGTCATCATTTCTAACTTTGTGCTTTAGGGGAAAATATGTTATAGGCCACATTGGTCCAATTTAAGGATTCAAATTAGATCATCAATTCTTTTATCAATATGATTCTTGTAATCTTAGAATCAATCCAACATATATGGTTTAGAGGTGGATTCTTCAAGTTTAACACCTAGCTAGTTGAAATATTGAGTATTATTTCCAAGCAATCTTCATTATCCCTTATAGGAGAAGGATTCAAAAATCCTTCAATGGAAATATTAACACCTTAAGATCATCAATTTTCTTAAGCAATTAATGAATTAAATAGTAGCAAATAAATCACACATAAAATGAACAAATTTTGACAAGTATACTTATTGACAGTGAAATAAATACCAAGCCCTTTTAGAAGGAATAAATTCATAATACCTCCCAATCAAGCATATCAATAATAACTTAATCAAAACTTAAATAAGATAAGAAATCTTTGATAAGTCTATCCTATTGAAGGTGAAAATAAATACCAATCTTTCTTATGAGAGGTCAATTCATAATATCCCTTTATCAATCATATCAATAAAAACTTAGCCAAAAATTGAATATTCTGAAGGAAAGCATAAAAACTGAAATTAAAGTACAACAAATTGAAATGAAAGTACTAAAACAATGAGAAACGAGTGCAGAAGATCAGCAATGGGGGGCCTCCATGCTTATTTTGTGCACTTTAGGTGAATATTAGATTAGAAGAAATTGGAAACCAGATCAAACATCATCCATCAAGAATAATAGAGGAATTTTTTTTTTTTGAAGTAAGTCTTTTCACTAAATTGCAAAAGTCTTCAAATTCACATTGTTAAACTATATGTCTTCCTCCTTCAAATGTCACATATTTATACAAGTTTTTAGAAACTAATTTACTAAAAACACTCAAATACATTTATGATAACCTTAGATAGGACCTGTAATTTAAAATCAGTACTCCTATCTCTAAAATCTGGGGAAAATCCCTTAAAATCCAATTCTTCCCATATTTCATTGTCAAAACAAAGCATATTTTTGAACATCTGATCTGGTTTGACATGTGTTTACCCACCTCAATCTAGTTACTTTCATGTGAACCAACAGGTGTTAATCCATCATTGGTTCCCATAGCTTCCAAATATGCATTTGGTTCAAGCCGAGGTGTCCTGCAACCATTACTTCAAATGAGACATTACAAGATTTTCTAGTTCTCTCCAAATTTAATTTTAATGCTCAATTTTGATAAAAACATTAAAATAATTAAAATACATAGTTTTACTACCTTTATGTGCATAAATATGAAAAATGAGTTGAATATGATAATAAAACGAATATGATAATAAAATGCTGAGAAAATATGGTAAATGATGAAATATGCAAGGCAAAAATAATCCAAAATCGGAGACCAACACTCCCCCTTGTTGATCCTGAAGCATGCCCTCATGCTTGCCTCATCCTTTTGGACCTTCTTACTCCTTTACCTGTCTAATGTAGTGGCCTTTTCTTATACTTCTCAAATAAGTATAACAACCCTCTCCATTTCCTCCTTTGTCAATTCAATTGGAGTTGTCCTCTATTTTCCTACTCAAAGGATCCTAAATTTGAGCACATCCAAGGATTAACTGAGTGCTTTTCCATGTGAATCATGTGCATTATCATTGTTTGGAAGGTGTATCAAAGCTTCCTTTGATTTTGAAAGAGAGTATATTTATATGAATCTTATCAATGTCCTTATGCATCACATAACTTTGTATCAACCAAGCTATAATTTCCATTTCTCAATGCCCAGTAACGAAAACCATTTTTCTTTTCCAATTCATGATATTAGTCTTCTTTCCCAAAATATTTCCAAATCAATGTTCATTCTATTAGAGAAATGTTGGAAATAGAACCATATTGGCCTCACTTGATCTTGAAAATGCCTATAATTGACATTCACAACCTCCCCTCAAAGAATTTGCATGATACTCCAGAGCCCAAAATATTAATCCTTTCTGGGAACAAGATTGAAGACTCTTCATTTAAGGTAATATTTTAGGAACATTATACAAGTTAGAGATGCAAAATATAGTTCCACAAGGTTGAAGAAACCATACAAAGAAAGGCAGAGCATTTACACATAAAATATGGTAGCTTTGTTGCATGAAAATAGGGTGGAGATAAGCAACGTTCATCAGTGTCTCTCACATAGTAATATCTTTTGTGTTCACCGATTGTTATGAGTAGAATAATATTTTACTTTATCTATGTTGTTATTAGGCCAAATTCTCTAAATATAACTAGATTTATAATTTGTATAGATATGAATAGTTAATGAATACCTTTTATCAAAATTGACAATAAGTACGTAGTCTTGGTAACTCGCCAAGATCCACTTCTTTCCATTCTACAAAAGCATAAGGAAGCAGCTGTTGAAAGTACTCCAAGAAAATTCTCCAGTCATCCTTGCTTATTATAGACAAATAAAAATAATCTAGATTTTTATTGCAGTCTTGAGCCTTCCTTGTTAACTAAGGAGAGCTCACTCCTCTCATGTCTATCAGTATTCAAAATTATTAGATCAAGAATTCCAATTATATGCAAAACTCCAACAGGAAAGTGAGTAGTTTCATGTTACACCCTTTGAACTAAATAAGTATCTCCCTTGAAAGTTAATGGCCCTCAAATTCTTGTGTATTTATTCATGTTCGAAATGTTTAACAAATATTTTTTTTCCCACACAATCTACAAAATAAGGGTCGAACGAACCAGTAGAATGTCCCAAATAACAATGAATTTCAGAAAAATGTACAAATGAGACTAATTGGGATAATTATGAAGAAAACCTATGTTTTGGGTTGTTGAATTTCACTTTCGTTTGCTTAGGAAAAAGCACGGAAAATAGTTTCTTAAAAATTTCAGATTTGGGAGAATTGTGACCACTGTACCTCTGTATCTATTTATAAATTTGTATCTGTGTGTATTGAATCCCATTACATCCTTCTATGCAAAAATTGAATATTTCCTTCAATTGAAAGTGAAATGTGAAATTCACATACCAGATTGCTGGTGTCAATGTTGTATTTGGTGTTTGTAGTGAAACTGTGTTGTGTAATTTTGTATACCCTATAGCTTGACAACGAAACTTCTTTGAAATATCGTTTTTTAAAAATACTTAAAGGACTAGTTCAATTAATCATTAGGGAAAATTTTAGGGGCTAATATGTGCATGTGGGCTAATTTTCCATGCTTTTTACAAAAAAAAAAAGATTCGCCAATTTCCATTTTTTTCAAAATTTGATTCACCCAAATTTTATAGTATAAATTTATTTTACCCTAAAAATAGCCAAAATTCTGTATATAATAATATAAAATGACTAGAAAAATAAATATTTTTATGAAAATAAGATCAAAATTTTTACAATTTACATATTGGGACTACTAAGATTCGCCAAGGCTTCTATTATTTAAGATAAACCTCCATCCATAAAATTTTCCCCGTTACTCATTCCTTTATTTTCATTAGTCCTATTTGATTATTCCATTCTGAATGCCAGATGTTTCTTCTTTACAATTGTCAACAAAGAAAACTCAAATTATTACATGTAGTTAACCGCCAATTGATTTCCAAATCGACGAATTTTGAAATGAAAATATAGTATCTGTTGACACATGAATTTGGGCATGATTATCATAATTGGATCTTCTACAGAGATTTCATCAATAAATATTGGGGATTTAGTTACGAGATCTCACTTGGAAGTGATCGTAAAACTAGTACCCTGAATTGGAACTCGTGTTTGTCATAAAATCTCGGGTTTCTACAACTAGTGTATTCACTAGTTTTAGCTCTCTGAAAACTTATAAAATAATTTGAGCTACCAGTTTATGTTTCTTACCTTCTTCCTAGTTTCATTTTCTCCATGCGCTTGAAGTTTCTAAGATTTCATTTGTGGGTTCTAATTTCTGAGTGAATTGGCTCGCAACAGTGTGGTTCAGGTTCAAGCTCCTAGGTAGACTCTACGTTATGCTTCTCCATTCTCCTGCCTTCCTTGTATTTCACAAATTCCTCTATATTCTCTTTTCTTCCAAATATTTTGTTCCACTCTTCATGAAAACTCTTTGAGATCTCTGTTATGTTCTCGTATCAATCCTGGTAAGGACCAACACTTGGAGTATACAAGACCATTCTATTTTCCTGAGATTAACTTGGAGTCTACGAGAACATATGTGGTAAAGCTACATTTTATTTTTAATGTTCTAGTATACTTAGGATTTTAGAAACTATGATACGGTAGGTAGCTTTGATTTCCCAATTTCACATATGATTTCAATTCGTAGGCATATTTGATTTCTCCTTTGCACGTATGAGTCCAATTCAATTCGTTCATGTATGTAGGCTTTACTTCATTATTTGATATTCCCACAACTCCTTTTTATTATCAGCATAGGTACCAGGTCATTACAAGTAATGAGACACCTTTTGTAAAATCATAGCATGAATTCTCTGTTTTTTGTCATGTAGCGAATATTTTGGATAAAACTATGTTTTGTCAGTATACATTCATGAAATCAATTCATCACATTGTTCTTGAATTTTGAATACCCATATTTTTATATAAAAATTTTTTGATTAAAAAAAGAATGTCTTTAAAATAATTTTTTTCTTTAAAATGGCCATTTTTAAGGTCATTTTAAAATAGAGTATATCGTTCCCCAATGTATGCCTTAAATTTACATAGAAAATTCTTTCAACTTTAACCTTTAAATGCTTCCTTTCTTTAACTATTTACAAAATTGATGACGAGTACAAGGTTTTCAATGAACTTTTCTTTCAACTCGAACTTATCTCTTCTGAATACTAGCCCCATTTTATTTCCTTTTTGTAGAGAACACTTTATTTTTCTCATTTTTCCGTGTTTGTGTAGGTCAAGAAAGGATGTTCGCTCTTTGATTTTGGCTTTTATTTGAAGTATGGAAAGGTTTTATGGAGGGTTTAGAGAGAAGGATGCATCAATATTTCACTGGTCTTTCAATTACAAGTATTATTTCAAAATCAAAAGCATTAAAACAAAAAATTTAACTTACAAAACTTTCCATTGTTTATTGATTGTATCTTGATTGTAGAAGTTGACTCCTTCATGTCAAATTATTTGTTGTTCCTGAGATGAGGTAGGCTTTGAAAGTAGTCGTTGTATGTAAATTTATTTTACTTGAAATGTTATCACCTAAATTGTAACCTTGTTTCCTTTGTGCATGTCCCTTCTGACTTGATTCACTTTAGATCCCTTGTATAGATTTTGAACTTAGCATGATGATCTTGAATAGTAGAGATCCGTTCTAAATAACCAACTTGAATAGTACAGGTCCCTTCTGAATAATAATCTTGAATTTTCAGGTCCCTTTGTAATAACTTGGAATTGACTAGCTTGTATTTTAAGTTGCTTGAAGTATCTAATTTTTGAGATGGAAAGGATAAAGAAAACATAAATTATTTTTGTTTCCCTGCCCCCTTTCTTATTTTGAGACTTGTCCTCAAGTGTTTATTTTGAAAAGAATTAAATATTGAGTAGTAAAAATCAGAAAGAAATGAAATGAAAATAGAGCTCTTTTTATTTTTCAAAATTCATTCTAGCCAAGTAACTTGGTTTTCTAGTATGAATTTGGGTTTGTATTGGGCCAGGAACCTGGATTTTCATAGCCAAACCCCTTTCTTATATTGACTTTTTTTTTTTTTTCTTTTTAATTTGATGGTAGGAAAGTGGGGTATAATGGAGTAGGTAATTATGGAAATCTTATGAAAGTAAGTTAAGTTGAATTCATGATCTAGGAGTACATAAGTAGATGGATAATAGGTATGGACTTCAACATGGATGTTCATCGAGCTTAGCATACTATATAGATGATGAATGAAAACATGAAAAATATGAAATATGAAAGGATTATTTCGCAATGGATGTGACTTGGAAATGAAATTTTCTTCTTCTTCTGTTGATTACCTTCATGTCTTTTGCATTTATCTCGATCAATATTATAAGTTTGTTGGTGTTGTTGGTCAGCAACTGAAGGAAATCTTCAAGATCTTTGACTTTCTTTGGATAAAATCAACATCAAGTAGATTTCCTCTTTGTTTATAATTTAATATTTTTGCTTCATATTCATAGATATGAATTTTTAAATATTGACTTTGAAAATTCCTTCGTCCATGCAGTTGACCCCTTAAATTTTCCTGGGACCTGCAAAACCATAACACTTGCCTGCAGTACAATATTATATGATGGATGAATATTTGTGTACTATATCTCTTCTTCCAAAAAATATGTAAGAAATTCTTTAAAAACAAGTCCAAATATTATATCCAAAGAAAATACATTTGTTTACCCCTTGAGGAATGGCGGCCGTCCTAGACCTCCTAGTGGTATTCTGTTCACAAAATATTTGATTTACGTCCAATTAGAGTGATTCCACATGTAGGTTAAAGTGAATTCATATGGATACTTCTAGTATAAACAGTCTTTCGAAATGGTTTAATATGATATGCCAAAATTGATTAAGAGTACCATGTTTGATAGAGCTGCTTGCAAATTTTTAACTAGACTAATAATCACTATTCAGAGTGTAACATTTTCGTTAAATATTCAATCTATGTGATTCCACATGGAAATTAAAGTATATTCATTTTTTTCTATCGAGTATAAACAGGTTTTAAAAATACTTACGCTTGATATCATAAAATTGATGATGAACATACCTAGGAGGCAAAGTTTCACAATGTTTATTTTAAGACATGCTTTCACTAAATGTAGAATAACATTTTCATTTGACCTAAAAATGAGATGATTCAAATTTTATGTTGAACTATACTTGAATATATATCTCCCATATAAACAGGTTTTGAAAATAAGATGATTTGATATGTGAAATATGCCAATGAACAGTCAAGATCTAAAATTGTCACCATGCAGATGTTTCAACAAGAATTTAGTATTTCAAGCATAAATTTTCATATCATGTTTGATTTAGGTGATTCAAATTGATTTGAAAACTTGATTCTAAGGGATATATTCTGTATAAATATTATGTAAAAATATTTCCAGTAGAACCTTCGAATCAAGCCTTTACTAACTCTGTCCTCAAAATTTCACTTAAGACCTAGTATTTGTTTTGACCACATCTTTTTCATTTGTGATCTAAAATGAAAATTTGAAAATGGACATAAAAACTATATTTAAAGAGATATATTTTAAAAAACATGATTTTTAAATGATCCTATATGGTTACCCAAAATAATATTCCTCTTACTTCATTTTTCCATGGAATCTTTCCAAATGAGTATTGAACAATGATTTGAAGAATTATTTATGAGAGTTTGAACCGAAAGTATTATTGTGAATTCATTCTATTTATTTATTTATTTCACTCTATTCTATCCTACTCTATTATTCAAAAATAAGTCATTCTCTCAAGTATAAGAGAATTTCCAATGCATCCATTTGCGTAGCAAGATCATAAGTAGACTCACATCCATGTTTGAAAAATATACTTTAGTGAATGCTTGGAAATGAAAATTTTGTTGATATTAAAGATTTGATGCTAAGGAATGTTGAAAAATGGAGTGGTGTTGTGGCCTAATAACTAGTTGAAACCAAGTTTTGAAATGATCTTTTTTTCTTGGTTGTCCTTAATTGTCATAGCATAAATATCTTCTTGTGGCACTTGTTCAAAATATTGAATGCACAAGGGATATTTTGATATAAATGATAGAAATTCTTCAATTTTTGGCTCCAATGTTTGACATTCATTGCATGTGATCCATGAATCATTCACCTTCTTACAAAGGTATCTAGAAGAAGGTTTTAGGTTCTCTTTTTATGGATCCTCTTCATGAATGTTTTGTTCCTCTTCTATATTTTGAAATGAATGTTTGTCCCTAGTGACCATTCTAAACTCAAGACAAGGATTTTGGAAGATCCTTGTGGTGGCACACCCTCCTTCTCTACATGAATTTTTTAACATCATGTTTTGTAGATCTTTGTTTTGCAAATGGATTTTTTTGTTAGTGAGTTTTTATTAGTGGTTTGGGGTTTTCTTTGGGATCTACCATTCTAATTGTTTTTCCCTAGGCTTAAAAAAAGCATAATTAAATGATAAACTAAAATTTATTTTTGTTTGTTGTTTTTTTTTTTATGAAAAATGAAAATGAATTGACTAAAATTCTACCCTATAGATGTGCTTCCCCGACAACGACACCAAAATGTTGGTCCAATTTAAGGATTCAAATTAGATCATCAATTATTATATCAATCTGGTTTTTGTAATCTTATAAGCACTCCAACATATATGGTTTAGGGGCACATTCTACAAGTTTAACAACTAGCTAGTTGAAATCTTGATTATTATTCCCAAGCAAGCGTCATTCTCCCTTACAAGAGTAGGATTCAAAAGTCCTTCAATGGAAATATTAACACCTTCATATCATCAATTTTCTTAATCGATAAATGAATTAAATAGTAGAAAAATCAATCACACATAAAATGAACAACTTTTGACTAGTCTAGTTATTGACAATGAAAGAAATACCAAGCCCTTTTACAAGGGGTCAATTCATAATATCTCCCAACCAAGCATATCAATAATAACTTAATAAAAAATTAAATAAGAACAGGAATCTTTGATAAGTCTAGCCTATTGACGGTGGAAAAAAATACCTAGCTCTCTTACGAGAGGTGAATCCATATATCCATTATCAAGCATATCAATAAGAACTTAGCAAAAAATTGAATATACTGAAATGAAATTACAACAAACTGAAATGAAAGTACAACAAACAAAAATGACAATACCAAAACAATCAGAAAAGAGCGCACAATCTCGACAATGGGGGCCCTCCATGCATTCGTTGTGCACTTTAGGTGAATATAAAATTAGAATAATTTAGAAATGAAACATCATCCATCAAGCATAATAGAGCCAAAAAAAATTCTGAACCGACTCCTTTCACTAAATTGCAAAAGTCTTGAAATTCACATAGTTAAAGTAGATGTCTTCATCATTCGAATGTCACATATTTATACATGTTTCTGGAAACTGATTGAATAAAATAACTCAAATACATTTATTATAACCTTATATAGGGCCTATAATTCTAAATTAGTACTCCTATCTCTAAAATCTTGGAAAAATCCCTTAAAATCACAATTTGCCCATATTTCATGCTCAAAATAGGAGATATTTCTGAACATATGGTCTTGTTTGACCAGTGTTGACTAGCCTCAATCTAGTTTCTTTGATGTGAACCAACAGGTGTTTGACCACCCCTGTTTTGCATAATTTCCAGATATGCATTTGGTTCAAGGCGAGCTGTCCTGTAATCATTTCTTAAAACAAGCCATTACAAGCTTTTCTAGTTTTGTCCAAATTTAATTTTAATGGTTAACTTTGATAAAAACACTAAAATAATTAAAATACATAGTTTGACTACCTGGATGTGCATAAAAAGGGAGTTTTAGGTGAATATGATAATAAAATGGTGAGAAAATATGGTAAATGATGAAAAATGCAAGGAAAAAATAAGCCAAAATCGAAGACCAATAGGCCATTTTATCACATCTTATCAATGAGCCTCCTAATGGGATTAATATACATCCTATTCCCCCTTTTCATCATCTTTCACAAAGACCTAAGCATGTCCCTTTCATTCCCCAGAATTTCTACCCTAAGTTGCATAATCTGAGCTATTTTTTGGACCAACGATGCCTGACCTCTTCATGGACTGCATTCACCTATAGGTTCCTCCATTCTAGCCTGCATGGGTCACCAACATATTTCTCCTCTATTTACAACCTTCCATATGTAAGAGGTTGTATTTTGGAGAGTGATTCTACCCTTATGGTGATGCACTAAGAGGTTTCCATTCCATGCATTTAGGGTGATTGGAGGTGCACATTTTGACGAGGAGAGGACATTATATTTCAACAATTCCATTTTTTGCCTCATAGTAGGGAGCCAAAATAATTTTAGCAATCCACAGATTTTTAGTGCCTCGATGGTAGAAGGATGATTTGATGCATTTAAATCATGTTTCTCATTCTCTCTTTCTCTCCAAATGAATGACAATTTTGGCTAACGGACACTTGAAACATCAAAAAATGATTCATTAAGCTCTTTCCCATGCAAAAAACTTGACAAAAATTGAGGAAAAACTGAGAAAATACTTAGTATTTTTCACCCAACACACCCCAGGAATGAATGTCAGAGTGTTTCACCTCTACCTGCAGTGTTTCTCTACCTAGGTGCAATGCATATTTCATTATTAAGGGGTGCGTTGGTCCTAGATAATTTTCTTAGAACCCCATGGTCCTCACAAATCTAAAACAATTGCATGAAATTATAAAAAATGGACCATGGAAAGATAGAGAATGGTTTTAGCTCTTACCCGGAAGTGACGATACTGAAAATGGTTCACTAGATTAACTACAATCAGTTGTAGAAGATCGAGAAAAAAAGGGCTCCAAATATTCACTGTTGAAGGTAAATGTGAAATGGGGGAAATGAATAGTCATTTTCAGTATTTGTTTCCATTTATCTCATTATTTTATTCATATTTAATATTTTGACCTATATATGCTTAATTTTTACTATGAAACACATATGTTTGATCCTTCTTGTGATGTTTTGAGCAGGTCGACAATTTTTAACATATTTTTATCATGCTTTGAACAAGTGTTTTTGAATGAAGAGTATACATTTATCTCTTTTTCGGGCTCTATAAACCTATGAAAAATGAACCTCCTGGTATCCTCTTTTAGTTCTTTCCAAACTCCAAAATTATGAAAATATTTCCGAGAACTTTCCTTTTCGAACTCGTTAAAGTAAATGAAAATGCTTCTACTCAGTATAAGTTTAACCCTTTCATAGACTGAGATAAAATAGCTACAAAAAAAGAATACCTTAGTCAAACATCGCTAAGAGGTTCTCTTAGCCATGTATGGTTGGGAAAATTGGAAAAATAGGGTATTCCATTTGCTAACTGGCAATGATTTTCTCTTCAATACGACACTCTTTCACTTCATATTTGTGGTTGTTGGGTTTGGTAGTCTTGTTTTCTTTTGGTTATGATATATTTTTAGAGCCTCTGTTATGAAACTAGCTCCCAAAATAGAAGAACAGAGAGACCAACACCTTAGAAATAAGCCACTTCGAGGGGGAAACCTTCTTTACATTACATAAATGAACTATTCTTGGATGACACAAATTAAAAAATCTCCTTTATATATATCGAAGTCCATGGGTCAAAATATAATCCTAGCTAACCTAAAAATAATAAAGTAAGGGCACAACAATAATAGTAGTGGCTTTTATGGGGAAAAATAATAACAATATGGGGCTACATGGGTACAGCAATAGCAATAAGGGGGCTATACTAACAAAAATAAGGGACTACACTAGTAATATAGGGACCTAACATTCCCCTGTCCTTCAAAAAAGTGTTTTCCTCAATGCTTGAGTAGCTATAGATGCTTCTATAGGAAATTAAAATCCTCCCATGTGGAATATTTAGTGTGTAAGTTCTTCCACTTTAGGAGATACTCTAGAATTGATCGATTTCATAGCTGTCGAGTTCTTGTTTCCATGACTACTTCAGGTTCCAATATGATTTTTCCTTCCTCATCAAGTTTTGAAAATATTGTTTGAACTAGAATTTTTTCACCTATAACCTTCTTTAAGCATGAAACATGGAAAATTTTGTGCACTCGAGAAGTAGCAGGAAGCTCCAATTTGTATGCCATGGTACCAATATTTTGCAACACCTTATAAGGACCATAGTACTTTGGCAATAATTTAGTATCCTTCTTAGCTTTCTTGAGGGACATTTCTTTGTATGTTTGTAGCCGTAAAAATACCCAGTCTCCTACATAAAAACTTCTCTCGCTGTGATGTTGATCTTCCTGTTGTTTCATTCAATTTTGTGCAAAACTTATGCTATCCTTTAAGAGTTGGAGAACTTGTTGTTGATGCTCGATGTGATCTTTGAGTGCTTGAACCTTATAATTTTCTCTTAAATATGATGTGATGGATGATGGATAATATCCATAAAGTGCCTGAATGGGGTAATTTTTGCTACAGTAAGGAAGGAAGTGTTATACCACCATTCAACCAGAGGTAACCACTTGACCCATTGTGTTTTCTTATTAGATAAAAAACAAAAAAGATATCCTTTCAAACATTTGTTCAATATCTCAGTTTTCCCATTGGATTAAGGATGATAAGATCAACTATGAGCTAATTGAGTACCCAAAAAAGAAAATAATTCCCTCCAAAAATTTCCAGTAAAAATGGGATCTCTGTCTCTTACAATAATCTTTGGATTTCCATGTATCTTTTTAATTGTTTCCATAAATGAAGTATCAACTGTAATTGATTTAAATGGATGAGATAATGCACAAAAATTTTCATACTTGGAAATTCTATCAACTACCACCATGATAACACTATTTCCTTCAGACTTAGGTAAACCTATGATAAAATCCATTGAAACCTCCTCCCAACGTCAACTTGGAATGGAAAAAGGTTGTAGCAAACCTAAGGGTATTAATTGTCTCAACTTTATTTTTCTAGAAAACCAAACATTCCACCACAAACTTTTGAATATCAGATTTGAGGCCATCCCAAAAAAAATATTTCTTCACCCTGTCGTAAGTTTTTAAATATCTTGAGTGTCCTCCTAAGGGAGAGGTGTGCAACTCCAAAATAATAATTTGTTTTAGTTGGGAATTATTACAAATATATACCATAAGGAGTCATTTTTCCAACTAAATGTATCAAATTTACTAGAATATTGCTACAAATTTTGAATGAGTCTCCACACTTCTTCATAATTCTTCCATTCATCCCCTGCTTTGGTTATCCAATATGGTTGGATTATAGAAATGGAAAAAATCAATTCTTCCACCTCTTCATCATTCCTTGAGAGTGCATATGCAACAACATTTAGCTTCCATTTTTTCTAGATGATTTCAAAGTCATAGCCCAACATCTTTTTGACCCATTTTTGTTGATCTTCCAAAGAAAATATTTGTTCCAAAAATTATTGAAGATTATCATGATCAGGTTTTACCTTGAAATGTCTTCCCATTAGGTAACTTTGCCATTTATTTAGTGCATGTAGTATTGCCAACATTTCCTTCTCATAAATATCTTTCTGTAAATACTTTCCTTTGATTGGACGACTTTCAAAAGAAATGGGTCTTCCTTCTTGCATTAAAACAACACTAATTCCATTTCTTGAGGCATCAGATTCCACAATAAAGGTTTTTGCGAAGTCTGGCATAGCTAAGATGGGTGCTAAGTGCATTGCCTCTTTAAGATTTTCAAAGGCCTTAGTTGCTTCAGGAGTCCATGAAAATGAATCTTTCTTCAATAATGTTGTTAGAGGTGCTTCTATTCTCCCATAATTATTTAAAAAATTGCGATAATACCCTCTTAACACGAGAAATCCTTGCAACTGATTTATGATTGTGGGGACTTTCCATTCCTTAATGGAATTAATTTTGTTAGGGTCTACCTTAACACTCTCCTGAGATACAATATGACCCATATATTCCACCTCTTGTACTCCAAAGAAACATTTGGAGGTTTTTTCATATAATTGTTTCTCCTCCAATAGTTTGAGCCCCCTGTCAACATGTTGAACGTGATCCTTCCAAGACATGTTGTAGATTAGTATATCATAAGAAAATACTAACATAAATTTTCTAAGGAAGGGTTTGAAAATGCAATTCACCAACCCTTGAAATGTAGAAGGTGCATTGGTAAGGCCAAAATGCATGACAAAAAATTCATAATGACTCTCATGAGTTCGAAATGTTGTTTTCGGAATATCTTCAGCCTTCATTCTAATTTGATGATATCCTGAACGAAGATCCAATTTGGTAAAATAAATTGCTCCATGTAAATCATCCAAAAATTCATTAATCACACGAATGGGAAATTTATATTTAATAGTGATCTTATTGACCTCCCTATAATCCAGACACATGTGCCATGATCCATACTTCTTGTGCACCAATACTACTAGAGCACAGAAAGAACTTTGGCTAGGTTGAATTATACCAACCTCTAACATTTTCGCAATCATAGTTCAATTTCACTCTTTGGGACATAAAGATATTTGTAAGGCTAGATGTTTGAAGGAACACTTCCTATAATCAAATGAAAATCATGATCATGATTATGAATAGGTGGGAGTCCTTTGGGAGTTCCAAACACCTTGGAGTGATTGCCAAAAACTTTTTGGAGATTTGGGAAAATAGATGAATTTGATGTTGGAACTTCTACTGAGCATAATTGTGAAATTACGCCTCGTTTTTCTTTGTTAAAAAGATTTTTCATGACATTATAGCTTATTATATTTCCAAACTTCCATGAAATACCTCGTAATTAAACTTCATTTCCTTCTGAAATAAAAAATTTAAGAAAATTTCTTGAAAATTAAAAGCTATCGTCCCCAAAGATTGTAACCATTGTACTCCTAGTACAACATCAACACCACCTATTGGAATGGAAAGCATTGGAATATTCAATACATATTCTCCCATGGTTAGCTTAATATTATGGCATTTTCTAGAGCCATTTATGGTTCCTCCATTTGCACCATCACTTGACACTCTAGTGATGGGTATAGGAAGCAATTCAATTCCTTGGCTACCTTACAATGAATAAAATTATGGGTACTACCCAAATAAATCAACACTATTAAATTTTTCTTCTTGATATGTCCTTCTATCTTGAGAGTTTGAGGAGTGGTAATTCCTGCCAATACATTACACGATATGGTCGGACTCATTTCTTCTTTCTCTAGGGTTGGTTCCTAGTGTATATCCTCTTCTTCAAATTTTCTTGTCCATTTTCTTCCCCCTCTTTACAATCTATGTAAAATAATCTCTTCTCAGCACACATATGACCTTTAGTCTATTTTCTATCACAACTATAGCAAATCCATTTTGCTATTTTTTCTTCAAATTTTTGTGGTGCCAACCTGTAGGTTCTGGAAGTCTACGAGTAGCAACACTTCCATCCTTATAGATGTTAGTGTTAGGATTCCTTGTCGCCATAATTTTATATTCAATTTTTCTTACCAACCTAAATACCTTCTCTAATGAAGCAGGTTCCCAAAGGCAAACCTCATGTTGGATGTTATCCTTTAAATTCCCTATGAAGACATCAATCATGTGTTCCTATGGAATATCAGTTACCCTTATATTCAATTTTTGGAAGTCCTCAATGTGCTCCACCATTGAACCCTTTTGATTGATATTTATGAATTGGCTAAAGAAGGTGTTGTTCTTTGTATCCTCGTGATGTGCTATCATTTCCTCAGTAAAAATTGACCAACTGATTTTATTTTTTACAAGAGAAAAGGAATCAATACCATACACATGTATGTTGTTCTACATATAAAGTTACAATGGGTAACGTTTTGTATTTTTCACATTATGGAGATCAAAATATTACTCCATCTATAGTATGCATGTTATGGGATCGTTGCCATCAAACTTCCCCATATTGATCTTTGAAATACAATGGGTCTTAAATCCAACATTAGATTTTATGAAATCACGATTAACATTTATTTTTCTCTCATCATGAGTTTCCTATACTACCTTTTCACCATTAGAAATCATTTCTTGTATCAACTTTGTCAAACCTTCCATGTTTTCTTTCATTTTTTGTTCCATGTCATCCATTTTAGCTTCCATGTTATTCTCCAAACCATTCATCTTAGCTTCCACGCCTTTATCCAAACCATCCAAATTAAATTCCATGCATTTATTCAAACCATCCATATTAGCTTCCACACCTTTCTTCAACCCATCCATCTTAGCTTCCACACCTTTCTTCAAAATATCCATTTCATTTTTTTCTCTTTATGAGAGAAAAATTTGTTGCACTTTCTCTTGTAATTTTGATATATCGTGTTCCACTTCTCCATCTTCATGAGTCATAGTAGAGCCTTATGAGGGCTTAATGGGTGTTGAATTTTTTTTAGTGGAATTTTTAGAACCCAATACTGATATCTATGCTTCAATATGCCCTTGGAATCACTTCAAACCTATTTTTAAAACAAGACTTATACAATTTATAAAAAAAATACATATTTTTCTTTCTTTTGAGGAGCTTGATATTGAAATTGATGTATCTCTGTAATTTTAGATCCCCAAGATTTTATCTTCAGTCCTTTAGTATCCCTATGAATCTTCTTTGCAATGCCATAGGTTTGACTTGATTTGGATTCTTCAAGAAAATGTTATGCCCTATCTCCCACAATGACCTAATTATGGACTAGTTCAATAGAGTGAGCTTGTACGACGTACCACGTATTAGTGTTTCCTCCTTTGGCTCCGAAATTGATACAAAGTAAATTAAAGTGTCTATACCTTCGATCACCTTTTACATAATTGCAATTTGATGCTCAGAGAGAGAGTTATGACAATTTTCACAAGGTCACCTCTTTGAGATGAAATTTTCGAGCTTTCAAAAACCCTAACTTCCATAGAGCATATCTCCAAAAATATTTCAAACCAAGATGTGAAATTTTTACATGGCATTCTTTAGGATCGCTTTGCAAATGGGTTTTTTTTAGCTTTTGAACCTTTGTAGAAAAAAACTTATGAAAAAAATTCCACGATGACCTCTTTGATGCAGCGAAACCCTAGAATAAAAAGATCTGATACCAAATATTACGAAAACAGCTCTAGAAATAGAAGAAAAGAGAGATGAATGCCATATAAATAAGCCTCTTCGAGGGGGAAACATCCTTTACATTACATAAATGAACAATTCTTGGATGACACAAATGAAAAAACCTCTTTTCTATAGACAGGAGTCCATCAGGTCACAATATAATCCTAGCCGACCTCACAATAATAAAGTAAGGGCACAATAATAACAATAGTGGCTTTTATGGGGCATAATAATAACAATATGGGGGCTATAGGGGTACACCGATAACAATAAGGGGGCTACACTAACAATAATAAGGGTCTGTACTACTAATATAGGGACCTAATGGCTTCCATTTCCATTTTAGGTTAATGTTTCCAACTCAATCATGATGCCTGTTTCATGTCATTGATGGCAGACACATCATGGCCCTCTTCTGATAGGTCATTTCCTATCGACATCAGCAAATTATCCAGGAATTTGACTTATAAACACACCTTTGGTATATTGGTGCTTGCATACATCAATAAAAATTTTACTTGCTCTTGGCGACAAGTTTACATCATTGGCCTTTGATCAAAGGATTTTGTGTCATCTTTGACATCATCTCATTTACTCACACCATACCAATTGTACTATAATTCCTTGAGAGCCATTAACATCATCAGTGGTTTCTATCACATTTGTTAATGGCTTACATCATCATCTGGTAATCATATGGTGTCTACCATGTTCGACTCCAGCTCATTGATTCACATGGTAAGGCTCATACATTTTTTTGGTTGTGTGAAGGATATAGAATACCCCAGATCTAGTTTCATCCATCTAATTTGTGATTTTGAGGAGTTATACAAATAGCACAATGTACGATGGCAATGATCATATAGACCATCATATATTCATGGGTCCACCAGTTACCATCATGATCTAAATGTATTGTAACAGATGCAGCTCACCAGTTGTCCTTGATCCCTACTTTTCACAAGATAAAGAACTTCATCCATTAGTCATCATTTCTAACTTTTCACTTTAGGGGGAAGTATGTTATAGGCCACGTCTGATCAATGAAACTCCTAATGGGATTAATCAACATCGTATTCCCCCTTGTCATCATCTTGCAAAAATCCGTAAGAATGTCCCTTTCATTCCCCATTTTTTCTTCCCTAAACTTCATCATCTGAGCCAATTTCAGGACAAACGCTCCATGGCCTCTTACTCGACTTCATTCACCTACAAGTTTCTCCATTGTGGCCTATGTTGATCACTAGCAGGTTTCTCCCCTTTGTACTTACGTTGGTTCTAGAAATCCATGAGAATAATTGAGATTTTGGAAGCTTCCTCTTCCAAAATTTTCCTGAATTTTTTACAACGATTTACCTTAGACAAGTCATTTAGACCCTATTCTACCCTACTTTGGAGTTTTTATCCCTTATCCTTTCATCCCATCCTCCAATCAAAGGTGGATCTCAATCCCTATATTGATAATTGGATAATAACTCAGAACTTAACCTACTCCTCTATATATTTACAACCTTCCATATGCAAGACGTTGGAATTTGAACAGTCGTTATACCCTTATGTTGTGTATTGAGACATTGTCATTTCATGCATTGAGGGTGACTAGATGCACACAATGTGATAATGAAAGGACAATTCAACTACTTGGAGTAGATTTTATACAAGATCAACACGTTGTAATCTCCTTCCATTTATATTAATGCAAATAGTTCTCTATTTTTCGTACATATGATGTTGTTCTTTCATATATTTCAATGCCATGTTGATCTATTGGATAGAGTATTTAGATGATACAACATAGATCTCATATTTTTTTGGCTTGTGTTATATGATTGTGTAGGTTCTAATTTTGGCAATCAAAGATGGAATTACAACATTAAAGCTAAAGATAGAGCGAGGCATACGACAGATTCCAGGTAGGACTCATTCTGTCATCTATTTAATTTAAGGAAAAGAATTGGGTTCCATGTCTTCTTATTTTTCTAGGTTAGCCACCAACCTAGGGGAGATACATCTTTCCTCAATCATAAATCCTATAT
Organism: Pinus albicaulis; assembly: GCA_034641835.2. Classification (NCBI taxonomy): domain Eukaryota; kingdom Viridiplantae; phylum Streptophyta; class Pinopsida; order Pinales; family Pinaceae; genus Pinus; species Pinus albicaulis. The sequence continues at coordinate 1,259,290,112 of CM076572.1, forward strand.
AACACTCTCCGTGCATGGTTATTGAGTCGGAGAATATTCCCTAGTATATTCTAAAAATATTACTAGAATATTCCTATAAGGGAATCTTGTGGGAAATCTTTTAGATTCCCTACAACCCAGAAGAAGTAGTGACAATCTAGAATAGATCTCATCATAAATCTCGAGTATTGGAAGCTAAGCCCAACCCAACATCCTCATACATCTAGAATAAATCTCATCATAAATATGTTACTAGAAAACCACCTTTTCTAGCTTGGACTGACATGCAACTTGAAGTTAGTAATTTAGTCATTTTCCTATTTCGATCTTGGGCCCATATTCCTTCAAAGAATAGAAAGGATTTGGACCCTCAGAGCAAGGCATGCATGTTTGTTAGATATTCCTATGAAGTCAAAGGGTAGAAGTTAATTTATATCAACACTGAAGAGCTCTTTATAGAAATGAGTGTAAATTTTGAAGATTATTCTTTGCATGCACCATCGGATGAACCTATTACAAAGCTTCCCTCACCATTAATTGATGACTGTGCAAACGATAATTACGAAAAAATTTGATCTAGATGAGTGTTTTCCTCTGACACCTAATGGACCATTAGTTGTTGAACATCAAGATAATACCTCCTCATGTAGTTCATAAGATTCTCAACCACCTTCAGCACAAAAGTGGTGCAACATCATTGACATCATAGATGATCCTACCACTATACCTCAATTTGAGGGAGCTCCATGAATAAAGGCATTAATATCTCGTATGCAAACTAAATAAGTCTCTCTTAGGTATGAAAACTAATGATAAAATTGCAACAGGATCCCTTGTCTCTTCGATGATCCTTCATGAAAACTTAGTTGCTTTATGTTGAAATTGGAAAAAAGAAATATTTGAAATAGAATCAAAATGGATTTAGTTCAAATTTCCCTTAATCAAAATTAGAAGGAAATTGTAATTCAACATCACACGACAACTTGTATGAATTAACTCAGTTAGGAAGACATATTCATCTCTATCAATTCAAGTTAGGGGTAAAACTTGAGGCATGTATAGTTCACTCTATGTTTTAGGGGTTCTAGCTATAGTTTATTTTGAGTTTTATTTGTTTAACTTAATTATTTGAGTTAAGATAAATTTAACTAGTTCTAACTAATGGAGGAACTAATGAGAGATCAAGTGAATTAAATCCAATTTAATTGACAGGAAGTGGTCAATCAGATAACTAATAATTCACTATATATACCTGTTGCATGTCATTTGTAAGGAAGACCCAGTTGATATTGGAGTTAGAGGGAAGTTTTTTATCAACTGTATAATCATCCAAATTATAGAGGTGGTGAATGCAGTCAAAAGAAGGCCTAAAATAAATCATTCCTTAATTAGAGAATTTCTTGTAAAATGAGGAATGAAGGCACAAGTTTAATAATTATTTTGGCGAGCACGAGCTGGTGAGACAAAGCAATAGGAAGCACAAATTTTTGTATGGAGATTTTGAGAGACAAGTGTGGCAAGAGAAGCTTATGCAAAAGTTGGTAGTGAGATAGTAGAAGATTGTACAAAGAGCTCTCAATCCTGAGAGAAACATTGTATTTTTTCATATCCTTGACTTAATGCAATTTAAAGATAGCAGGGTTTTAGATGAGGCTTTCCCTAGATACATATTTGTGTTGTGCGATCCAAATTATGTCTTTATTTTTCATGTGAATGTGAAATTCTAATTCGTTTCTAAAATTTGTATAATATATTCAAGTGTTTATTTTTATTATATTACAAGATCAGTTGAATCTATGAATATTTTCTACATGGTTTTTGTTAGCGTCATTTTTTGCGTCCTTCCACCAGTGAAAATATATACTCTTTTCATGTCATTTTAGGGTCCCATAATAAAATATATGGCATTCCATTAGGTCATCATGCAAAAATTTGGTCACTCGATGTAGATCTAGGTCTGATTTCACTCCCAAAATTTTACTATTTGCTCGCTCATTTCACCTCTTTGCTGAGTGTATCGTTATTCATGATTTTTCACCATCATTACATTAATTTTCATCATGTTTTCATTCAGTTCAGAGTATCCAATAGGTATTAGGGTTCTAAGGTCATCAAATCATCATTTCATGTCATAAGACTCCAACAAATGAAGGAGTGACAATAAGGAAATTTCAACAGTATATTTTATTTCAAAGCAAATGTAATTTCATGTTCCTAATTTGTAATAAGTTCTCATAGTTCCAAGTAGCTACAAAAATAAAAGTTCCATTAGCAAATATCAAGGTTCCAAAAAGCCATTCAATGTTTCTAAGCCATCAAAAGATAAAGTTGAAGATCAAGTTCAAAGGTTAAAGGTTAAAACGAAAAGTAAGGTTCATTTCAAAAAAAAAGGAAATGTGGGTCCTTGTCCATTTAATGATATTTCTTCAAGTATAAACGACCCTGAAATACCAAAATGTCATTCATTTTCATTGTCAATCATTGATTTCTTAGCTTCTCCAAGAAAAAATTGAGTTTTTCCTTAAAAAATCCAAGTTCCAGCTCCATCATTTTGTTTTTTCCAAGGCGTTGCACTTTTTTCATGAGGCACGCTACGCTTTTCAGAAGCACTTTGTTCTTTTTGCAAGGCTTCACTACACCTTTTCCATGCTCATTACACTTTTTGTAGAGGAAAGCCTTTTCCAAGGGTTCTAAGCAGTAGTTCAAGTTTTCAACACTCATTTGCAAGTAAGTCACATCCTCATAGCTCCTCGTTTTAGCTCATGGTCTTGTTAGTTATCAGTAATTTTTACTATCTATAGATGACTAAATATTGGTTATAGATTTCTAAAAACAAAATTCTTTGAACATTGTGAGTTTTATAAATCTCACTGCCTTCATTATCCTTAGAGAAAAAATTTCACTATTATATTATCTAGCCTTTTCATGGTCACCCTGTCACTCCTAAGACACTCATTATGGGCTTGTTCCACTCATCTCCATCAATTTTTCCTACTTATGACCACATTACTCTATTTTTACTTGCTCATAACTCCATTTCTCATCTAGGTTTTCCTGTAGGACAACTCATTACCATGATCCCCAAGTCCCTCAAGCATTGATAGTCTCAAGACTATCTCTGTAGGATCTTTAGATAAATCAATTACATTGGATTTTGGATCTCCATTACACCACTTTTTCAATACTCTTTTTTTTCACTTGAAGCCTCCAAAACCAATTTTCAGTCAATAACTAGGTCAAAGAGCCCTCCACTATGTCAATTAGGGTTTCATAAGGTCCAAGGTCATCATTTCCAAAGAAGACTACCATTCATTTTTGACGTCTGCACAAGTGTTAATGGACAAGCTTGAAACTTTTGTATAAGTGTTAAGAGATAAATCAATAGAATAAATTTATGAGGTAAGTTTTTTGTGCCTAAAGGATGACATCTTGTAATCCTGCCTACAAATAGTGTAAAATTGCTAGTCAAAATGGAAAAGACAAAGTTGAGCTCCGTGGTGGAAACCAAAGGTGATTTTAAGGTTGCTACTGTGTAAATGAATATGTCAAGCTTCAGGAATAAAAGGAAAAGCCATTTCAATATATTATGGCACCTGCAAATCAGAAGTGGCCAAAGCATAAAAACATGAACAAAACTTCATAATGCAAGAAAGTATGGTTTTGAAAGTATTGCCTTGTGTTTTAGTCTCACGGGTGCCAAAAGCAAACATATCAAAGCCTCATAATCAAAAGGAGAAAAAAATTTCTTAAATCCAGAAAAATTGCTAGCTAAGGTGACAAGGATGAGTTTCATGAAGAGGATTACACATCAATTTGAGGAAGCTTCTATGTGGCTAAATCACCTAGGTGTGAAGATGAATTTTTTATGCCTCAAGGAACCAAAAGAAGTCAACTTCATCATTTCAGTCCCCTTCATGCAAGCAGTCTCAAAAAGTTAGCAAGAAAGGATGAAAATATGAGTTGAAATTCAATATAGAAACCATAGAAGAATTGAGGTTGTTGTTGTGTAAAATCATCACCAAATCATCAGAAAAAAGACATGTCAAAATCCGAAGGATTAAAAGCAGAACCAAATTAGTATTTTCTATCACCTACAGAGAAAACAATGTAAAGATATCATTGAAGGAGAAAAAGGCTTAAAACCTCAGAAAATGGGTTTATTAAGAGTAATACCAAATCATAAGCCTATAAAAACTCACTTTACACTTCAGAAAAATCATCATGCACTTGCAGAAAATTAGAATTTTCGAGGAAATTAGAAAAATTGAGTTTCTGAGCAAAAATTTGGCCAAGTGTCAATGCGTTGCACACCTGGAGTCAGGTGTTGCACCCATGGAAGTCCCCCTCGTGAAAAATTGTTTGAAGCTACGTGCCTAGAGGTAGGCATTGTGTGTCTGTCTGTTTCTCACCTGACAGGGCCGGTAAAGCCCTTGGTGTTGCACGCCTAGCACAAGGCTCCTGCCTTTTCTCAACTCACCCGACACCCCAGGAAGGCACTGCGCATTTGGACATGAAGGCACCTTGAAAGCACCCAAATCAACTCAATATCTCTTCAAATTGCCTCCAATGGTTTTTCAAGCATTTTTAGGGTCTTCTTATCCCTACTCTTTCATCACCCTCTCACAATGCATCATACAATGAGGGAAAGGACAAATGAAGTAAAAAAATGTAAATGAAGGAAATGAACAATGAGAAATCAAACAAGCATTGAAGAAAAGGGAAATGATGATATCAGTGGTTCATAGAGCATTGAAAGAAAAAGACAGTGAGGCTAATGACAATAAAGAAGAAATAACAGAGGAGGCAGATAGCAGTGAAGATAAAAATGCAGAAGGCAGCAAGAAAATAGTAATGCAGGCAATATAGATTAATAGTGAAGAACATGGTAGTGAAACAAAGAGCCATGATGACAGTGAGAACAGTGAGATAAATGGTGATGAAGCACGAGTCAGTAGATTAGATGAAGAAAATGATGAAGAAATGAGCAGAAATGATGATGACAGTAGGTCAAAGTGTAAATGAAAGAAAGCCCTCAAGGAGTCTAAAAGAAAAAGAAAACCTTAAAAAACTGGCTGCCCCATCCCCTACAAGCATCCCACACCTAGTCAGCAGGACAATTTCAAATTATTAGCACATTTCTGCACTTATGAATTTTTGACTGGTTTAAAGGGCCAAGGGCGCAGAGCCCCTGGCACTGCGATTTTTCCTGAGGCATCCCTTGGAGGAAAAAATTACATTTTTGGATTCCCTAGGCCAAGGAAATCACACTCACCAAGTTTTATCTCATTTAGACCAAGACTGGTCCTCAAAAAGGGCCAAAGACATGCAAAATTTCACCTTTCTGCCTTGTTTTCAGGGCTGGTGCTGCGCCCTTAGCAACCTTGGGAGATTTTGTTTTTGAATAAGTAACTGAAATCCAATTAGAAAACCAAGGGCAGTTTTGGAAATTATACTTCACAATATATCCAACGGGCTATCACAGAGCTCATTCCAACACTGAGAAGGCCTTCAAAATTCAGCTGCAAGGTGACCCATTTTTCCAGTGCAGGTGTTATGCCCTTGTACCTCAAAGTTGCGTCCTTGCAAAAAAGTCAAAAAAACACACCGAGAAATTTTTGGAAGTTATTGAGGACCTCAAAGTTATATTTTTTTTCCAAAAAAGGTTGAGAAGATATTTTTTCATTTAATGAATTAGGATATTTGTGCCTTGGGCCTTGCATGGTCTCAAAGGAAAAAATTGATATTTGTGAGTAATTAATGGCCTCCAAAAACCTAGTTAGGGTTTTGAATCTCCTTTGCATGCTAAATAATGGATGAGGGCCTAATTTTTTATGTTGGTTGGCTATTGATTGGTTACATGCTGAGCTGAGCATAGGCTCTGAGTTATAAGGACTTTTCGACTTTAGGGCCTTCTATTTCTCTTCGACTGAATAACAATGGAGCCAAGCCATTGGAGGATTCATGAACATGGTTAATGGTGATGTCCTTCTCATTTTGTACTTGTCATCTTCTATTTTACATCTTGTTTCACCTTTACCTTGCATTAGAACATAAATTTTAGCTTAAGGTATGATTTCAAAGGCTTATTAAGTCCGTCTGCTTCTCTTGCTTTCATGTTTTCCTCTGCTAGGTCAGTTTAGAGAATTCTTAATTCCTCTCTAAACCCACTCAGCTTGCTTATCTCAAGAATGATTCAATGGAATCAGTTCCAAAGAGGTTTATGGTTAGCCCTTCCCTTTGGAACCACTTTAAACATTTTTTTTGAGGTATTTACTTCGAAGTATTGTTAGTTAGGGTTTAAACTAAAGAGGTTTATGATTTTCCATTCCCTTCTGTTCATCTTAAATGGTTTTTTTGAAGTTCCTTGTAGTTTTATTAATAAATATTAGGAGTTTCCTGCTTCTTGATCATCATTATTGTTACCTTTCATGTTTTCCTTCTCTGAAGGTAGATAGCTAGAGAGGTTAGGAGTTCCCTGCTCTCTAGGGTTTACTGGATTGTTGTCTTCATGTTTCCTTGCTAGGGTTTGGTCAAAGAAGTATGGTATGTCCTGTCTTTTGTTTTGTCTTCATGCATAGTATTCTTAGAGGCATTTCTTGTTGTAGTATTTGAAAAAGTATTCTTAACTACCCTTTGCACCTACTTTGTTCACAATCTATTGTTCACTCCACTCACCTAAGCCTTGAAGATCCATTTAGCTTTGTTATACTTGCCCTCCGAAGCATCCTTGACCTATTATTGTACCTTTCTAGACCTTTTGTAGACTCCATAGCCCAATGGTATAAACCCTTCCTACTCTATATGTTTTGCTTGACAACCTACCCAACCAATCAAAACAAATAAACAAACCGTAATCTTTATAACTAGCCTAAAATCAAAACCCTAAAAGATATCAAGTTACATCTTTACATAAAAATAGAGATAGCCCTCTCTGAGTCTAGGAAGGCTAGGTCCTAGGACTCCAAAGACTGGTTTGATGTTACCCTTGTACATTTTCCCTTGCCAATCTGACAAATGGTGGGGACCTAACATAATGGTGATCACGGTGGGACTTTCTGAGTTAGTGTCAATCTAAATATTCCTTAGCACCTCAGAAAACCGACAAACATCCTTAGATTGGTATTTAGTTGTTGATGGTGGACAACAAGAACATCCTTAAAACAGTAAACATCCTCCACTTGGTGACTCCACTGGTCTTCAATAGCCCTGTTGACCCCACTAGTTCTCATATACGCCCCTAGGAATGCATTAATAATGTTGATGGTGGACAACCAAGTTGAAACCTTCCACCTGGTGGCTCCACAACTCTCAATAGGCCTAAAGACTCCACTGGTGGAGAACTCTAGATTGGTTGAAAAGATGTAGTGAACCTTTCTAATTTACAAAAATGGATCCATGGATACAACAAAGATATGCTCCGATGAATAGAGATCACATCCTTGGGTTCCCACACAAAATGCCTCAGATAGACTAGGTCTCAAACCTTCCTATGTTTCAAGATGAAAAATTTGATGACCGCATGTTACATCTCATCAAATTTTATATACATGTATGGAGGTTAAAGGTTTAATGGCATGAGGACTGCCTCATGAAAATGTTCATGGGGACATTAGAAGGAAAAGCTAGAAAATGGTATGAAGGCCTAGACCCTGGTAGTTTGTTTTCCTTAGAGGATTTCCACAAGATATTTTACGAGAATTATAAAGAAAATTTTCGATCTTTATCATTAGATGAAAATTGGTGTGATCAATCTGAAGATCTCATACAACACCTTATAACATCAATGAAGATTTGGGAAATTGGCATCTTGAGGATCTACTAGAAGAAATTCATGCATTTCATACTTAAGATAACTATTATGACAACCAAGAAGAGTTGGTTGAGGATGAAATCAATCAGGAAATAAAGGAAGAAAATCCACAAGATCTCTTTGAAAGCACAAGTGATGATTCACCATCTCTTCTAGGTGAGGCTCAAGAAGACATTCAGCCTCAGAATCAGCCTTTACAAGAGAAAGAGAATTGTTGTAGTGCTATCCAAAGAAAGAGAAAATTGCCTCCTCTTCTAACTGAAGAGGAAATAAATCAGATTCTAAGCTTGCATCCAACCTCTAAACCTTCATCTGAGCAGAACATTTCCATTCATTTTCCTGCTAACCCCAGCTACCATAGATCAGAAAAGTGATTTGTAGATCAATTCAATAAGAAACAATCTGATAATACAATATGTTCGATTGGTGACATTACTTGTATTGATTGTTGTCCCGAGTTTGATCAGTATGATGGTGGTTATGATCTCCAAACAGAAGCTAATCTCGCAAAGCAATCAACAGTTGGTTTGTCGGAGGAAGTTCAATTTCATCAAAACAGTAATCAACCAATACATATCAGCTATGACAGTGATGGGGAAAGTCTAGAAAAATTGGAGGTAAGTGAAGGATCTCTAACTATTTTTTCTACTTCATTTCGGTCCATCAAAAATAACTTTCATGTGATTGGAAATAAACAGTCTTTCAGTTTTGATGATGATGTTGGGAAGGATGATGAACTTCTTGAACAATTTTTCAATGAGAAGCCTTTTCCTGAAATGGATGAGGAAATCATTTATGACATAGAAGTCTCCTCAGCTCCATATTTTTAGCCACCAAGTCCCATTGGATTTCAAATTGCAGATGAAGTCTTGGAAATTGATAATCACATAAGAGTTACTGCACTGCTTTCTCAAGAATATTTTATGCCAAAGAGTGATCCTGCTCATCAACATGATGATCTTCACATAGATTTCAGCCTAGTCAATCAAAATACATCACGTTTGTTGGAGGATAATATTGCAATATATGATGAGGATGCCAGCATAGATGATCATGAGGAAGAGGTGGATTTTGTTGCCCAAAATAACCCTAAGCTTAGCCAAGTGGAGGGAAGAGTACTCCCTGATGAGGCTTGTTTTTCAAATCATCAGAGCCAGGTATTGTTTCAAGATCCCTTTGCTGATTTCTTAGAGAGATTTGAAGAGGAAGTAAAATATGTTAGGAGAAGTTTGATGTAGATTTTAAAGAATATTTGAGGCACTACTATTCAAAAAAAAGTAAGGTGTGAGTGACCTTTTGATTTTTTCAGCATGCTCAAAGAGCTGAACCAAGATCACTCATGGAATCATTTGCTTGATTGGTTATATTGGAAAATGGAGTTCACCAAATGAATATATATCATGTGTAGATTAGATTAGGATAGATAGGTATGAAAATAATCTTAGCACCATGCGCATCTAGCTTTAGTTTCATATTCTTTGTAAGAAAAATGAAAACCACAAAAACAGAGAAAAGAAGAAAAAGAGGGCATTTTTAAAGAAGAGGTACAACCACATACCAAAAAAGAGTACTTCTGAAAGTGTGCAAGTCTAAATGCCACTACTTGTTGAAGAAGAGATAGTCTTGTTCAGTCATCTATCCTATTCATGACTGCACATGTTTTAAATTTCTATTGATAGGTTATGTGAAACAACACTTGTCAAAACATTTAAGCTTTACTTGTCCGTATATTAGATTAGGAAAAGAAATTTGGTTTCAAAACACAAATTTTAACCAAAGGAGAAAGAGAGGGATGCATAACCAATTCTGAATTATTAGCCCTCAATTTTCTAGTTTCAGTTGTACAAAAATAATGTTTGTGTGTAGTTTGTCCAAATGCCATAGCCCATGGAAAATAAGATTGCTTAATCCTATTTTGATCATGTTTGAATTTCATGTCAGTAGGTTAGAGAATAAGTTTGTCAAACACCTTAATCTTGACAGATGAATAGAAAAGGTAGAGAATAAGAGAGTTAATTAGCCTAATTTTAACTCTTGGAAGTGATAAGGATACAACTAGATAGTTTTTATTCTTTGAAAAGAAAATAATCTCAATGGTTTTCCAATCAAAGTGCACCCGAAATAAAAAAAAATGTTAGGCAAAGTATGATGGGTAGGTAGAAATCAAGTTCAAACAAACATGTCTTTCTGATTTTAAGATCATAACTTCAAGAGAACATCATCAAATGAAGTAAGAAGGACCTGAAAGTACAAGTAAGGTACTGGTCTTCAAAACTCAGAGATCTAAACTCTGAGGTCCTAGACACCTCCTGAAAAGGAGATGCCCTCCCCAAGTGGAGCCACTATTATTCATGAATAATTTTCACTATCTATAGATGACTAAATATTGGTTATATATTTCTAAAAAAAAAATTCTTTGAACATTGTGAGGTTTAGAAATACCACTTCTTTCATTATCCTTAGAGAAACTTTTTCACTATTCTGTCATATAGCATTTTCATGGTGACCCTATCACTCCTAAGACACTCCTGATGGGCTTGTGCCACTAATCTCCATCCATTTTTCCTGCTTATGACCTCATTACTCTATTTTTCCTTTCTCATAACTCCATTTCCATCTCGTTTTTCCTGTAGGCTAACTCATTACCATGATCCCCAGGTCCCTCAAGCATTGATGGTCTCAAGACTATCTCTGTAGGCTCCTTAGTTAAATCAAGTACATTGGATTTGGATCTTCATTGAACCACTTTGTCAATACTTTTTTTTTTCAATTGAAGCCTCCAAAAGCAATTTTCATTCAAGAAATAGGTCAAAGAACCGCCCACTATGTCAGTTAGGGCTTCATATTGTCCAAGGTCAACATTTCCAAAGAAGACTACCATTCATTTTCAAGGTCTGCACAAGTGTTAATGGACAAGATTGACACTTTTACAGAAGTGTTAAGAGATCAATCAGCTGAATAAACTGATGAGGTAAGAGTTTTGTGCCTAAAGGATGACATCTTGCAGCCCTGCCTACAAACAATGTAAAACTTCTAGTCAAAATGGAAAATACAAAGTTGAGCTCCATGGTGGAAACCAAAGGTGATTTTAGGGTTTCCACTGTGTAAATGAATATTTCAAGCTTCAAAAATAAAAGGAAAGACCATTTCAATATCTTATGGCACCTGCAAATCAGAAGTGGCCAAAGGGTAAGAACATGATCAAAACTTCATAATGCAAGCAAGGAGGGTTTTGAAATTATTTCCTTGTGTTTTAGTCTCACGGGTGCCAAAAGCAAACATATCAAAGCCTCATAATAAAAAGGAGAAACAAATTTCTTAACTCCAGTAAAACTGCTAGCTAAGGTGAAAAGGATGAGCTTCATGATGAGGATTGCACATCAATTTCAGGAATTTTTTGTGACTAAATCATTCAGGTGTCAAGATGAATTTTTATGCCTCAAGGAACTAAAAGAAGTCAAATTCATCATCTCAGTCCCATGCATGCAAATAGTGTCAAAACGTTATCAAGAAATGATGAAAAATTGAGTTGAACTTCAATATAGAAGCCACAGAAAGCTTGAGGCTGTTGTTGTGTAAAACCATCACCAAATCATCAGAAAAAACACATGTCAAAATCCCAAGGATTAAAAGAAAATCCTAATTAGTATTTCCTGTCACGTGCAGAGCAAACAGTGTAAAGATATCAGTGAAGAAGAAAAAGTCTTAAAACCTCAAAAAATGGGTTTATCAAGAGTAAGATCAAATCATGTGCCTATACAAACTCACTTTACACTTCAGACAAATCATCGTGCACTTGCATAAAATTAGAATTTTCAGGGAAATTAGAAAAATTGAGATTTTGAGCCAAAATTTGGCTAAGTGTCGATGCACTGCGCACATGGAGTCAGGCTCTATGCCCCTGCCAGTCCCCCTCATGAAAAATTGTTCGGCACTGAACGCCTGGAGGCAGGCGTTGCACCCTTGGCAAGGTGTTGCGCGCCTACTCGTTTCTCACATGACAGGCCCGGTAAAGGCCTTGGCACTACGCGCTTGGCACAAGTCGCCTGCCTTTGCCTGACACGCCTAACACCCTAGGCAGGCACTGCACGTTTGGCCAGGAAGGCCACCTATTCCCTGCAAGAACCAAAATCAACTCAAGATCTCTTCAAATTTCCTCCAAGGGTTTCTCAAGAATTTTTAGGGGCTTCTTATCCCTACTCTTTCATCACCCTCTCACAATGCATCATACAATGAGGGAAAGGAAAAATGAAGCAATCAAATGTCAATGAAAAAAATGAACAATGACAAATCAAACAAGAATTGAAGCAAAGGGTAGTGATGATATGGGCAATGATGCTAGCAGTGGTTCAAAGAGCATTGAAAGAAAAAGACTCTGAGGCTAATGACAGTAAAGAAGAACGAACAGAGGAGGCATATGCAAGTGAAGATACAAATGCAGAAGGTAGCAGGAAAATAGTAATGAAGGAAATGCAGATTAATAGTGAATAACATGGCAGTGAAAAAAAGGGCCATGATGACAGTGAAAACAATGAGATAAATGGTGATGAAGCATGAGTTAGTAGATCAGATGAAGAAAATGATGAAGAAAGGAGCAGAAATGATGATGACAGTAGGTCAAAGTGTCAATGAAGGAAAGCCCTCAAGGAGGCTAAAAGACAAAGAAAACCTTAACAAACTTTCTAACCCATCCCCTACAAGCATCCCACACCTAGTTAGCAGGGCAATTTAAAAATTTTAGCACATTTATGCACTTATGAATTTTTGATTGATTTAAAGGGCCAAGGGTGGAACACCCTTGGCGCTGCACTTTTTCTTGAGGCATCCCTTGCAGGAAAAATTTACATTTTTGGATTCTTTAGGCCAAGAAAATCACACTCACCACGTTTTAGTGCATTTGGAGCAAGACTGGTCCTGAAAAAGAGCCAAAAACATGCAAAATTTCACCTTTCTGCCTTGTTTTCAGGGCTGGCGGTGAGACCTTATCAGCCTTGGGAGATTTAGTTTTTTAATAGGTAACTGAAGTCCAATAATAAAACCAAGGGGAATTTTTGAAATTATCCTTGACAAGCTTTCCAACGAGCTATCACAAATCTTATTCAGACACCGGGAAGGTCTTCAAAATTCAGATGCAAGGTGACCCATTTTTCCAGTGCAGGCGTTGTGCCCTTGGACCTCAAAGTTGCGTCCTTGCAAATAAGTCAACAAAACATATTGAGATATTTTTGGAATTTATTGAGGGCCTCAAAGTCAGATTGTTTTGTCAAAAAAGGTTGAGAAGATATTTTTTCATTTAATGAATTAGGATATTTGTGCCTTGGGCCTTACACAGTCTCAATGGACAAAATTGATACTTATGAGCAATTAATGGCCTCCAAAACCCTAGTTAGTATTTTTAATCTCCTTTCCATGATAAATAATGGATGAGGGCCTCATTTTTTATGTTGGTTGGATGTTGGTTAGTTACTTCTTGAACTGAGCATAAGCTCTGATTTGTAAGGATTTTTTGACTTTGGGGCCTTCTATTTCTCTTGGACTGAATAACAATGGAGCCAAGCACTTTGCAGGATTCATGAACATGGATAATGGTGATGTCCTTATCATTTTTTACTTGTTGTATTCTATTTTACATCTTGTTTCACCTTTCCCTTACATTAGAACAAAAATTTTAGCTTAAGGTATGTTGTCAAAGGCTCATTAAGTCTGTCTGCTTCTCTTGCTTTCATGTTTTCCTCTGCTAGGTCAGTTTAGAGAATTATTAATTTCTCTCTAAACCCACTCAGATTTTTTATCTCAAGAATTATTCAATGGAGTTAGTGCCAAAGAGGTTTATGGTTATCCCTACACTTTGGAACCACTTTAAACATTGTTTTTGACATCTTTACTTCCAAGTATTGCTAGTTAGGGTTTAAACTGAAGAGGTCTATGATTTTCCATTCTCTTATGTTCATATTAAATGGTTGTCTTGAAGTTCCTTGTAGTTTTATTAAGAAATATTAGAAGTTCCTTGCTTCTTAATCATCACTATTTTTATCTTGCATGTTTTCTTTCTCTGAAGGTAGATAGCTAAAGAGGTTGGGAGTTCCCTGCTCTCTAGGGTTTACTAGATTATTGTCTTGATATTTTATTTCTAGGGTTTGGTCAAAGACGTATGGTATGCCTTGTCTTTGGTTTTGTATTCATGCATAGTATTATTATAGGCCTTTCTTGTTGTATTATTTTACAAAGGATTCTTAACTGCCCTTTCCACCTACTTTGTTCACATTTTATTGTTCACTCCACTCACTTAAGCCTTGAAGATCCATTTAGCTTTGTTATACTTTCCCTCCGAAGCATCCTTGACCTATTTTTCGTACCTTTCTAGACCTTTTGCAGACTCCATAGCCCAATGGTCTAAACCTCTTCTACTCTATCTGTTTTTCTTGACAACCCAGCAAACAAATAAAAAAAAACAAACAAACCCTAATATTTATAACTGGCCTAAAATCAAAACCCTAAAAGCTATCAAGTTACATCTTTACACAAAAATAGAGAGAGCCCTCTATAAGTCCAGGAAATCTAGGTCCTAGGACTCCAAATATTGGTTTGATGTTACCCTTTTACATTTTCCCTTGCTAATCTGACAAATTACGGGGACCTAATAGGTCCTAAATTTATGGTGCAAGCTCTCATTTCCCTCCATATCGTGTTCTAAGTAATTAAACCATAGTTTCTCATATTGCAAGCTTAATTTGTTTTCCTTGGGCCCAATTTACCTTCCTCGCACTCTAATTCACTCCCCACTATCCTTCCATCCCTTCATTCCCCATTCCCAATCTATATTTCCTAAAACCATACTGCTACGCTGCGCTTTTCTAGGCAGCTAGACTACCTCAATGTATTTAAATTTCCTACTCTATTTTCCTTATAATTTCAACTTCCCATCACTTTCCCAAGTTTCCTAACCCCCATACACATTTCCCCAAATTTTCTCTCACTTATCAAAACTCCCTAACCCTATAATCCTACTCCCTTTCCCTTTCCCTCCTTCCTTAGGGTTTCTAGACAAAGCTAAACATAATTGAGGAGGAGAGAAACATCATGGAAGAGAAGAGAAACACCACAGAAGAAGATAATAAGACATAAAATAAAAGAGGGAAAACTCTAAGACTAGAGCCATGAGACACTAGGGAATTTATGGCATCACTCTTGGCAGTCTAATGTTTTCAACATGTACGTTGTTTTGCATTTTGTGAGATGGTCCAAGGAGTGGAGATCCATCTTAATTTGACCAGGTTTTTCATCTCCAAACTAAAAAAATACCAACTGACCATTGCAGGGGTGACATTCACCATTTCTACAGACATCATTGCAGCAGCAACAGACATAATCAATGTACGTGAAAGATGGTTTAAAACTAAATATTTGGATGCCCATCTATATGAAACTTACCTCAAAGCACCATACAAAGATAACATGAAGAAAATATTACCTTTTGGTCAGTTCTTGAATATTTTTTCTCCCATGATGAAGATAATCATGAAATATTCCACTTGTGAGGGAATATTCTCCAAGCTTTACAACTATCACATCAGGTTGCTCATGAATTTCACTAGGGTGAAATTTCTTAACGTTCCTTATTATTTGTATAGGAGCATTGACAAGATGGCCTACATAGTGCAGAACAAAGAGTATGAGGATCAAATGAAAATACTCTTCCTTCATTCAATCATTAAAATTATTGTCCTTCATCACCTAAAAAAGTTGAACATTGCATGGGAGACTTTCATTGAGGCATAGGTCTTAACTACACCACCAAATCAGCCGGCTAGAACTATTCCATCATAAGCATTAGCTTCTCACAAGAAAACTAGATCATTTAGCAGCGATGCAGTCACAAGTACTAAAAAGGACAAAGAACTCAAGAGCTATCAGAGACGACATAGGTAAGTGTTTTCTCCACATATTGTGGAACGGGCCTTGCCTTCTTCATCAACAAAACAAGGATATCATTAGGAGCAGGAGGTAGTTGTACAAGAGAAAGAAAGCCACCGTGAGGAAGAAAATGAGTTTGACCTGGTGGAATTGGATGTCCAAGATGATCATGAAACCTCAAACCTAATCATAACAGAGAAAGATGCCAAAATCAAAGAGTTGCAAGATAATTTGGCAAGGGCACAATTTCTCATTTCCTTCCTTGAGAAAGAAAATAAGAAGCTAAAAGATAAACAAGTACTCTTGGAAATGGAGTTATTGAAGGCCAAGAGGTAAGAAAACAAGGGTAAAGCAGTGATGTCACTTGATGATTCTGATCATGATGAGGCTGAAAACACCAAGAAGTAACCCAAAAAAAGAGGTCTTAAGACAACATTAGAGCAGGAAAAACATGAGGCAGAAGAACTCACCTTTGAGGAAATAATTACAAGAGAAATAAATTATGACGGAGAAGTTTGGTTGTACAGAGTTAGCATACACTTGGAGAAGCTCCTTCATAAGGAAAATAAGGAAAATTATATGCTGAGACATATGGATTATCACTATCACACTAGGAACAAGATTTGCAATGCCAAGGTAAAGAAATTGAGGGGTAAGCTCAAGGAAACCCTAAAGAGGCAAAATTAGAAGGGTAGGCTTGACTTACTTGCTGATGCTTCTTTAGTATCTTGACATACTTCATCAGAACTTCGTCCAATATTTTTGAAGTTTTTTGAGCAAGTTTTGTTTTTTTGGGCATTTTGGTAAAATTCAATAGACTTTTTGCATAGTTAGCATGCAAAAAGCACAGTGTGGGCCACGATGCACTTTTGTGGATGCCTCTAAATGAGAACACCTCTACATGGATGGATAGAGAATGCGCTCTACATCAATTTTTGACTGTTGGCACTCCAAAAACTGAGCTTTTGTCAGGTGGAAAAGGCCAAAAACCTCCTAAAAAATACCTTTCCGCCTCCTTTTTTAGCCTCACACTGCGATTTTTTACCAGTCTTGGGAGATTTCAATCTTCAGGAGCTTCACACCATTATTTTCAGCACTTGAGGAAATTTTTGAAAACGAGACTGGAAGAGATTTCGAATAAGCCATCTTGGGCACAATTTGGAATTTAGTAAGGCACTCAAAAGTTGGTTTGAGGCCAATGCTACTCTTTTTACTAGCACGTTGTGCTTTTCTCAAGCATGCTACACTTTTTACCAACACGCTACAATTTTCTCAAGCGTGCTACGTTTTTTACAGTCTGCTGATTTCTTCAAAATTTTCAATTTTTCTCAATTGATTGATGGATTCCAAGGAGTTTTACTGATGTAAATGTAAAAATTAAATGTAGTTATGTCTTTTATAGTTACCATGTGTAGATACATCAAGTAAATATGTAATTTTGGGTGAAGCAAATTAGCTTCATCAAAAATAGGAATGTGTTGGTTAACCTCCCTAGTCATTAGGATTCCATTTGAGGACTTTGGGGATTAGCTCCACAAGTCATGGATTCGACCCTTAAGAGTGGGAGAAGTAGTTTTTGGTCTATATATTTCATTTCATTCCTCATTTCAAGGGCTGGATGTTGTGTAGTTTATCTTTGAACATTAGTGTAATCAGTGATTTTTGGCAGGAACTAATATATAGAGTTGCAACTATTTTGGTGGGATTCATGTGGTATGTTTATTTAGCAACATTTCCTCTTATCTTTCCATTTGTTTGAATTTTTTATGCTCTCCATTTTCATGCCCTCTCTTAATATGATTAATTCCTAAGTTAGATAGACATAATTCATTACTTAATTCTCTGTTTTGGAGGAATTGTCATAGTTGTATTTCATTTTCTTCTGATTGAAAAGAATTCATTATTACCATGATCTTTTTCAAAACCATAGAAGTCTCTCATATTCATCTTGATACCTGAATGTGCTAAAGGATATACATACCTTTCCCCATCAGATCTTTGCAATTCAGATCCTCTCTGCCCTGATCTAGTTCTTCCGTGACTTATTCACCATACAACACTCAAAATCAATAAAAAAACCACTAATTATATCATCCCTAGCCTAAAATTCTTATTATCTAGTCATCTTGACTGTGATATTGTGGAGAGAGCCCTCTCCTACCTAGTAGGACTAGATACTTGGAAAAATATTGGTTTGTGGTTACCTTTGCTGGTCTCCTTGTTAGCCTTCGGAGATCTGGTGGAGTGCTAGCATCTTGGGGACCATAATGGCGAGAAAGTGACACATCCTACCTATTTTTGTCATAGTTTAATCAAATTATAGGCCTATGGGTGATAGGTCTAAGTTTTCATGAAGGCTGATAAGAAAGTTGTGAAGAACTGAGTTGTTGAAATAGAGAACATTCTGGCTTCAAGGAGATACACCAGATCGAATTGAGATCCTCATCCAACTGATCCAGTTTAAGATCCAAAGAAACTTGTTCAAAAGCAGAAATATCAACACATAGAATTTCAACCAAATCCTTCTCCATTGGTAAATCTTCCTCGTTACCTGCAAAAGTTTTATCTCTTGAAGACATACCATTTTACTTGAAGTTTGAGTTGTATTTATCTTGATCAAAGTATGAAACCTCACTTTATGAGATAGTATTTGACAAATTAAGAATATCAAAAGTAAAATCATTGTTTAAGGTATATTTTTGTTCATTGAAAATCGAAGATAATTTAATTTCTGAAGAGTCTAAATCTGAATGAAACTGTGACAGAAAAATGTGGAGTCAATTTGATAGGCTAGAAAAGTTAGCTAATCAACTTCGATACACATTCGAAAAATCTATCATTCAATACTAGCAAGAGTCATTTTCCATTCTGACACAATCCCAGTATGTTGTTGCTTCCTCATCTACACCTTCTACCTCATTACCTATTCAGTCAGTCCCTTCCATTTTTACTCCAGTACTTCACTCAGTAGAATTCATGGCCAGATATGCACCCCTGATTTTACCTCCTCAACTCAATGCCTTACCACAAGGTTATGGAAAGTGACTCCCCCTCTTCGATGAGAATCATGAAATAATTCTAGACAACACTTAGTCAAATTCATTGATTTCATTGACTTGGAAGAAGTACATGCCGACGATGCTAAGATGAGAATAATAGCCCAAATATTTTCTGGAGAGGTTAAAAAATTCTTTAGAGCTTTGGATGAAAAATCCATAGCCAATCTAGTTCAGTTGACTGATGCATTCAAAGCCAAATGAGAGTTGAATAAGAACCCCTTACAGATTCTTTCTGAGTATGGTAATCTGAAAAGGGATCCAAATGAAACACTCCAAGATTTCAGTGCTCGTTTCAACCGAGTATACAATTAAATTCCAAATAAAATCAAACCTCCTCTAGGTTTGGGTCTCTTACATTATCTAGATGCCTTTGATATAGACATGTCATACCAGTTGTGAGAGAGGAATATTGCAACATTCGAATACATGCAAAGGAATGCAATTAGTGTGGAAGCAAAATTGTCAATCAATAAGTCAATGCTGGAGGGTGAGAGAAAGGTAACCATAAAAGAAGCATCATCATCATCCTCTGAGGTGAAATTGGACACTTTCATAAGGAAATTAGAAATAATGGTTGACAGAATTTCCATTACAGAAAAACAGTTGGAACCATAGGTTAAAAATCCTAACTTCAAGAGGAAAACAAGAGCCTCAGTTCAGAATCAAACAAAGAGAACAAAGGGCTCTTGAGAAACTAGCAAAACCACATCAGATTCAGACACCCTTGCAGTAAAATTATGCTCAAGGAGCTGACGAAGAAGAAGATGGTCATATTGTGGAAGAAAATCACTTGTTTAGAACAGATTGCCAACCCATATTTTTGACAGAAAATGAAGAATATGTAGAGAAAAGAGATTTTCCCAAGGATGAATATTAAATACTTGCTAATGATCATGACCTAGGAGGTTGAATCCAATCATCTCATAGTAGAGGCAATACTGATTGAGGAGTAGAGACATTTCAGTAAATCCTATGTAGAATGGGGCATCCCAACAAAAATATACTCAACTGAAGAAGAATCCTCAAAGTAATCAGAATGATGGAAAGGAGCCTATAACTACAAATCAGAGCAAGGTTAATTTTCCATATACAAGCACACTAAGCAAGGAAAAATATAGTAAAAAGAAGGAAACTACACCAAAGGATCAACCCAACAATAGAGACATCATCATTAAAGAAGTAGAAAAATCCATTCCTTTAAGCCTAGAAACTAAAATATCAAAGTTAAAAGTATCTATCCCTTTAACTCAAATTGTAAAAAAAATCAGTAAAAATCTCATGTGGCAAAAATGTTAAAAGGTATATTCTTTATCTAATATGGTAAATGTTGAAGATGACCAACTTGAACTCATATTTGGTGTAGTCGTAGATGGTTAGTTATAGGATAGTAAAGTTCCACCATTCTATCCGAGTCTGGTAATTCACCAATGTATCCTTCACAATGCCATGCTCGACTATGGAGCTTCCCATAATTTGATTTCGAAAGCAACTATGGAGAAATTGGGCCTAGATATAACTCGTCCTTACCAGGACCTTTATTCCTTTGACTCTGGTAGAACTCATTTTCTTGGCCTCATAAAGGATTTAGTATTTTCCCTTGAGTAAATTCCAACAAAGAATGTTCTAATGGATGTGGTGGTAGATGATATACCACCACAGTTTGGTATGTTGTTGTCTAGATCTTGGGGATCAATGTTGAGAGGCACTTTGCAACTAGACTTCTCTTATACCATCATCCCAGTTTTCAGACAACTGGGAAAGTTGTACCAGGAAACAAAGATGAAATACATGATTACCAATAAAGAGAATCCTCACAATTATCCAATTCATGTTGTACATATAAATATTGAATCATTTATTTTGTTTAATGATAGCATTTTCAATGATGTAGATAGTCAGCTTGTAGAAGTAGAAGATATTCCAGATATTCCATAAATTTCGAGTAGTATCAGACTAGTTTTAAATGAGGGAAAAGGCAGTCTTTCTAGTTATTCAAAGCTATCATTATATAAGGTAGATAAAAGTTCAGAACAAATTGAAGAAGTGGCCCGTAGATATGAGACAAAACATAAATCAGAAATCCAACATCTAGATGATGAAAATGGTCTGTGGACCATGGATTTTGATGGTGCCCTGCGGAAATATGGGGTAGGCATCGGAGTTTGGATCCGGATTCCTCTTCATTAGTCAGGTAAAGTTCCCAAAAATGTAAGATTGTGTTCATATAAGTTGGATTTTGATAGTTCTAACAATGAGGCTCAATATGAGGCGTTGATCACCACTCTTAAAATTTTGAAGAAGTTGGGCACAAGAAGAATTTTAATTTATGGTGACTCCAAACTTGTGATAAAACAGGTGAAAGGGGATTACTAGTCCAAGAATCCATGAATGAGAGCATACATGATTGTTGTACTAGATATCCTAAAGATCTTTCCTAAGCATACATTGTCAGTAGTAATGAAAAGTCAGAATGTTATGGTAGATGCTCGCTACAACAGCAAGAAATTTCAAGGTTCCCATATATTCTAATAAAAAATTTGAGATCCATGTAAGGAATCTTCCAATAGTTCCTGACAACTTGCAGTATTGGAAAGTGTTTTAGGATTATAAACAAGTAAACAATTTTCTACAAAATGAAGGCGAATTTTAGAATTCTTTTATTGATGAAGTTTATGACAAGGATGATCAAGTCATAAAAGCCACTCAAGTTGATATATCACATTTGAAGGATATCAATATTCCAAGAGGTCTCATACCTTTGGAATAATTTTTTGATTAGGATGATGTTTAAAGGAAGAAAACCTTGGTTCCTACATAGAAAGGTGTGGAGCATGTAAACGTCGAAACATCGAACAAGCGAAAGATGGTAAAATTGTTCAAGTCTTTATCTCCTGAGGTAAAAGAAAAGTACATTGCTTTATTGTGTGAATTATTTGACATGTTTGCATGGGATTATACATATTGAAAATTTTATGATAACAATATCATTCATCACACTATTCCCATTAAGCCTGACCAAAATCCCCTCAGACAAAAGCTAAGAAGAATCAACTTGAGGTTTTTTCCCTCAATCGAAAAGGAAGTGAATAGAATTTATAAGGAAGGCATCATTGTTCCTATTAGATTTTCCAACTCGATATAAAATCTAGTCTCGGTAAGGAGGAAAACAGGAGAAATAAGGCTTTGCATTTATTTTAGAAACTTAGAAAATGTGTCTCTTAAGGATAATTACCCCCTTCCAAAAATGGATGATATCGTACAGGGGTTGGGGCTTCCCGAATGTCGCTTCTTGATGGGTATTCAAGATACTATCATATTTTAGTGCATGAGAAGGATTAAGACAAAACTACCTTCACAACACCTTGGTGCATGTTTAAGTATTCTAAGCTGCCATTCGGACTCAGGAATCTAGGGGCCAACTTCTAGTGGCCGATGGACATAGCCTTTGTAGAAGAGAAAGATTTTTTCTTAGTTGTATAGCTATGTGATTTAACAATTTTCTCTCATTCCGATGATGAACACTTGTATCACTTAAGAATTGTATTTCAGAAATGCAGGAAATTTGAAATTTCTATTAATCCGAATTTTTTTTTTTGCCATGGAGGAGGGGATGCTTCTCGGCCACATCATCTCCAAGGATGGTATCTAGATTGATCCTTCTCTGGTTGAGGCTATTCAGCAAATTGAATTTCTGCACAGTAAGAAAGAAATCCAAGCTTTCAACAGTAACATGAAATTCTTAAGGAGATTTATTCCAAATTTGGTTGAGAAGCTTCATGAAATTACCATCATGTTGAAGAAAGAGAATGAGGTAAAGTGGTCTAAGGATGCCAAAAAGTATTTTAACTTAGTGAAATTTTCCTTAACCACAACCCATGTTTAAATCAGCCCTGATTACTCTATAGATTTTATTATATTTTCATTTGCCTCCAAGCATACCCTGGTTGCAGTCTTCATGCAAAAGAAGGATAAGACTGAGCAACCCATTGCATTCGTCATCCATACCATCATGGATGCATCCCTTTGGTACAATATCATTAAGAAACCGGCCTTAGCACTAGTAAAAGCATCAAATGATTTTAGATTTTATGTCCTTCATTCACATATTCTTGCATATGTTCCTAATGCAACAGTGATGGATGTTCTTATGTAGAATGATTTAGAAGGTAGAAGAGGGAAATGGATAACAACGATGTTAGAATATGGCCTTGAGATCAAGCCCACAATGTTGATCAAAGGTCAGGGTTTAGCTAAGCTCATGGATGAATCAAATTTACATACTTTAGATATCAAGCTCATTTCAGTCTTATCTGATGAAGAAGAGGATGGCATTCTCATACAAGTAATTGATATATTTCTTTCTTCTCCTTGGTATCCTGCTATCATATATGTTCTTCAGCATTTATATCCTCCTAAATTAATGTCTAGAGTAAGGGTAGGTCTTTGAAGTTGAAGGCCTCCAAATACGCAATTTGGACAACGCTCTTTATTAGAAATACCAAGGAGGTATTTTGTTGAACTGTTTAGTTGAGAATGAAGCCAAAGAAGAAATGAATTATTTCCATAGAGGCGACTGTGGAGGTCACCTATTTTGGAAAACCATGGCTAACAAAGTGTTGAGGGTGGGATATTATTAGCCAACTCTTTTTGCAGATTTGTATAAAATAGTGATGAATTTCCATGAATGTAAGATATTTCAAGGCAAAAGAAAACGTATTCCATTACCTTTACATCCTATTGTAGTGCAAGAACCTTTTAGCAGTGGGGCCCCGACTTTATCGGAGAGATTCATCCTACATCAGCTGCACAACATAAATGGATCCTAACAGCCACTGACTACTTCACCAAATGGATTGAGGCGATCCCAACAAGGAAAGAAACATATTTAGTCATCATTCAATTTTTGGAGACTAACATTTTGTCTCATTTTGGTTTTCCTCATAATATTATTACAGATAATGCAGCTACATTTAAGTCGAAGAAAATGGTTGAGTTCTATGACAAGTACAAGGTCAAAAGGGGGCATTCAAATGCATATTATCCATAAGGTAATGGACTAGCAGAATCATCTAATAATTCTTTGATTAATATCATAAAGAATATGCTTGAGGAAAATAAAAATAAATGGCACAAAAAGCTGATTAATGCTTTGTGGGAAGATAGGGCGAGTAGTAATAAATCAATAAGAATGTACCCTTTTCATTTTTTTTATGGTGTAGACACTATATTTCCTACATCATTGGAAGTCCTAGTCATGAATTTGTTATAGGAAGCAGGAAGTGAAGAGAATTATGTACAACGCCAAATAAGTTTGATGATCCATCTTCAGGAAACAAGAGATGAGGTTTTTAAGAACACCTCAAAGCTTCATGAAAATATAAAGAAGGTATATGACAGAAAAATGAAGGTGGATGATATTAAGATTGGAGATTTGGTCCTCCATTAGGACACTAGAAATGTGGAAAAAGGGAAGCACAAAAATTTTGAGAACCTGTGGAAAGGACCATATAATATTTCAACCACTCGCGGACAACATGCTTTCTTGTTGGAAGAGATGAATGGTGAAGATTGCTTGGGAGGACCAGTTAATGGTAGGTTCCTTAAGCATTATCTTTCCTAATTTAGACTTAAGCTTTCCCAATTCCATTATATATATCAGTTTAAATTTTTTTCAAAGTGTGAAGTGGAGAATCATTGAAGCTTCGAGCCCAAGGTGAAGGCCATAAAGTTTCATTGGTTTTCTGTTGTTTTCAAAGTCAAGTCAGTCTAGTCTTCAGTCAGTTTTTGAGTCAGTCTTTGTGTTAGTTTATCATGTAAAGTTTTTAGTATTAATTTTGGTTTTTAGCTTTTGACACCATGACCAATGGTTAGGAAACATGGTCTACAGTGTTCTTGGCACCTCCAAGGAGCTACCATCCTTGGCTAGAGCCAATGTTAGTGGTAGTTTTTCATCCTTCCACCAGTGATCAAATATATTATTATCATGTCATGTTAGGGGCCCAAACTTAAATGTTTTCCATTCCATTATGTCATCATGTAAAACTTTGGTCACTCGATGTAGATCTAGGTCTGATTTTACTCCTTCCATAATTTTACTACTTTCTAGCTCATTTAACCTCTTTGCTGAGTGTACCATTAGTCATGAGTTGTCAACATCATTACATTCATTTTCGTCATGGTTTCATTTAGTGGAGAGTCTTCATTAGGTATTAGGGTTCGAGGGTCATCAAATCATCATTTTATGTCATAAAATTACAACAAATGAAGGAGTGGAAATAAATAAATTTCATTAGTAAATTTGATTTCAAAGCAAATGTAATTTTATGTCCCTAACTTGTAATAAGTTCTCATAGTTCCAAGTAGTTATTGTTTATCACTAATAATTCTCAAGAGTTGTTATATTTTTTATTTTGGTTTAAATAATATTAGAGGTAACCACAAACCTACTTTTAAGCCTTAGGATCTAGCCTTCCCAATGCTCAGAGAGGGATCTCTCTATATGATTTATCTTTGTTGATTTTAATTAATTTTAGGCTAGTTATGTAGGGTAAATTTGTTTTGGATTTTGATTTGATTTGGCTGTGAAATCACTTACTCAGATTGATATATGTAGGTATGTATTCCACTGGGCTAATGGTGTCAATGTGTTAAGCAGTCAGATCGGGATTAAGTTCTAGAGGGAAATTTTTACAGGGCAAGATAACTGAGTTACATCAGATCTTCAAGGCTGCTGGTGAAAATGGTTTCAATCAGGGTAAGAGAGCAATTAAGGGTTCTGAAATTGGGATAATGAGTGAAAAGGAAGGGGTCAATCGAAACAAGGGAGCAATTAAGGGTTCCTTAGTCTATATATCAGTGGAAAACATGTAAATGATAAACAGTTCAAGACAAAGTGCTTTTCACATATTCTGAAATAACAATTCCTGATTGATCATTTAGATTTAGAACAACATACAAGCATTGATGAAAAACATAATAAATTGACAAAGAAACAAGTGAAAATACTTCACTTTAGTGTCCCATCACATGAATCCTGTAATATGATGCTTTATTGCTTCAATCAAGTCTGATGGCTTGAAATTGGTACAATCACCCTTGGGTTCAGACTAGTACAACTATAGAAATGTTCAAAAATTCATCCACACTCAATACTTCTAAATGAGAAGTATTTATACAAAAAATATTTACAAAATATCCTAAAACAAAGTTAGGAATTATTTATTGAAAATAAATATCTTCATGCAAGAAGATAGTGATAGATTTCTAACTAATACTATTTGTCCCTATTTTTATTGAAATTATGTTTTTTGTCTTCAATCTGTGGTTGTTTTCTCTCTTTGTTGTTCAACGAAAACTGCAGCTCGACAATGAAGTGTCCTTTATGCTGGCAGCTTTATCTCTACTTTGTAATTTTTGTTTTTACTTTAAACTTGGACTTTGAACTGATGTTGTTTCACTTGATACTATTTCACTGTTTACTGTCCTGATTTAAACTTCAAAACTGTAACTGTAAATGTAAAAAAGAATGCTCTGTTTTTTTTTACTGCTCTGTGCTTAATGCAACCTGATTTCATAGTAAATCATTCATTTTTTCCCAAAGTTCAACCTCTATAAATTTTATCTTCATCATCCTCCTGAATATTTCATCTTCTTCAGTGTATTTTGAGAATGCGGGCTTGTTGATAAATATGTGTTTCACCTCATGTTGTAGGTAAAACAAATTCTCCAAATTCTTGTAGATTACCTTCCCTATTGGAATACCTTGTGAGGAAGGTAGATTGGCCAGATCCTTGCCAAATTTTATCATTTTCTTGTCATAGTCATCCTACTTCATTAGTTTGTCATGAATAACTAATGGATTTGGAAGGTCTTTTTTCCTTAGGACATCAAATTTCATCATAAACATTGTGATAGCAACCTCCATATTTTGGCATTTCTCCTCTAGCTATATCATCAAATTATTTTTAGAAATAACCTTCTTAACTTCTAGGATGGTTTATGTTCTATCATTAATTCCAATTTCTTCAAGTTCTTGCCTATTTTTGGAATTAAGAAATTTTATGATTTCAAGAGCTTCTTCAGGTTTCTTACCAAGCTCTTCTTTTATCTTTTGAATGGCTTCTTTTGCTGATTTGAATAATTCTTTCTACTCATATATAACCTGGATTGATGGTCAAATAACATTGAAAGCTTCAATGATATTGGCCCATAACTGTTGTCTGATTTGAGCTATGGGTTCTTTCAATGTTAGATCTTTTTCTAATTTCTTCAACTTCTCATTTAATATGTTTTCTCTTTGTTCTGCATTCTTATGCATTATCATAGCAAGTTTCTTTTCATCTTCAAGACTTTTAAGATGTTCTTTAAGTCTGTTAATCTAATTAGTCAGAATAGACATGTCCATCATAGCTTTTACTAAATTTCTTGCTTCATCTGAATGTTGTGTTGCTGTTGTTTAAGAGTTTGTTGCTGAAGTTGTTGATGAAGTGACAACTAATGTTGTAGCCATGGGGAGTATAGGAGCCAGTGATTTTGATAGTGTGGAGCGTATAGTAGTAGTGACTACATGAATGATAGTGATTGGGACTAGTTCTTTGTTGGCTTCTTTCTTCTGGACCAACTTGTCCATTTCATTCTCCATTTCCTTTATCTAAGAAGTCAACTGTAGAATTGTAGAAATTTATGATTCCCACCCTGATTTTCAGTTTCTCCTTATTTCTTCATATGGTTCAATGCCCATTCCCATAACCATACATTCAACAAGCTGAAAAAATAAATATTTTCTGAAAACAAAAATTCTGGAAATTTTCAAATGTTGGAAATTGTAATTATAATACACAGCAAAATAAATCAGCCACACACAGAAAAATAGACACGCTGATTTTTGGTCAATGTGACCCTGGAAAAACCCCTTACAACTCTTGGGGAAAACCAGTTCGAAGGCTCTTCTTATTTCTGGAAAATTATTTTACAGTGAGAGAGAAATACTTAGAAAAAATTTCAACAAGTAATAAATACAACTTATCTTGTTTTATGTGCTTAACCACTGCCTCGAAAAATGTGTACACAACAAAAATAGAAAAACAATAAATGTTGTACGGCCTCCTCGAATTCCATGCCCAGAATTTATAACATTAAATGCTTTTGTATGGACTGTCTCAAAAACTGTGCAACCAACAATAAATGTTGCTATACAAATTTCTTGAGTTGCGTGTAGAGAAAACAGCGAAGCTGCTGAACAATTTTCTGCCTCAATTTCCATGCACAAGTACAAAAACTTACTGTACGGACTACCTTGAAAAATGTGCCAGAAAATTAGCAACCTTCTCCTCAAAATCTATGTCAAACCTTGCTATATGGCCTCCTTGGAATACATGCCAAATATGCTGTACGGTCTGCCTTGAAACTCGCGCCCAAATATGCCTCAAAATTTGTGCCTCTCCTTGCTGTATAGAATTGCTGAAGTGCTACCTTGGTTTGTGTGCCAAGTTCTGTCCTCCTCCTCCTCATTTCCCAGAAATGTCCTTTGCTCTCCTTCTCTCTTTCTCTCAATCTTCTCATGAAAGAATTATTGATCTTTTCCTCCTTTTCCTCTTTTAACCTAACCCTAAGTGAATTTTGGGGAACCCTAAATCCAATGGCTAAAAGAGCTTTCAATCTAGAGCTGAGATTAAATACTCATTTAAATCTCACTTTCTATTTTTTATTCACCCCACTTTAATAAAGACCCACTTAGTCATTTATTTCCAAAGTCAGTTTTCCTTTCTCATTTCACATTGACTTTATTAAAGTCACTTTAAAATTAGACTTTAGTAACTTTATCACTTAAAGTCACTTTTAAATTAGATTTGACTTCATAACTTTATAAAGTCACTTTAGGAGAAAAATTAAATTATTTTGGAAACTTTTCCCTAGGGCAAAGATCAAAACCTTAGGGAACCACCTCTCCTTCGATAACCAAATTTCAACACTCCCTCTTACCGAAGAAGGTGTTCCTCACCACACCCATCTTGCTTCTGAAGTAGACATGCATGCCCCTTGGTAAGGCTTTGGTAAGAATATCTGCAACCTACTCATCAGTTGAAATATACTCAAGCTTCACAGCTCCCTTTTGAACATAGTCTCTGATGAAGTGATATCTGATGCCGATATGCTTTGACCTGTGATGAAATAATAGATTCTTCGTGAGTTTAATATAACTCTGATTATCACAGTAAATCACTGAAGGTCTCAACGGTTGACCAAATAAGCTAAACACCATCTTGCAAAGCTAGATGGCCTCACAACTACCTAGATTGGATGCCATGTGCTCTGCTTCTGTTGAACTCAATGCTACTAACTGCTGCTTTTGGCTGAACCATGACACCACTACCGAACCCAACCCAAAACAGCACCCTGAAGTGCTCTTCCTATCAGAAGCACAACCTGCCCAATCAGAATCAGTGCAACTTACCAATCTCACTCCATCCCCCCACCTATAATCTAGACCAGAATCCATTGTCCCCTGCAAGTACTGCAAAATGTGTTTTGCAGCAACCCAGTGCACCCTCCTAGGCTCACACATGAACTGGCTCATCGTGTGGACTGAAAAACATATATCTGGTCTAGTGTTGACCAAATACATCAAGGAACCAATCAGATGTCTGTAAAATGTGGGGTCCACCAACTCGGAATCTGAAGCGTGAAGCATCTTCCAGTTGGTGATCATCGGTGTCAACATGGGTCTACAATCCTCCATGTGGAATCTGCCAAGGATGTCCACAATATACTTCCCCTGCCATAGGAAGAAATTCCCCTCCTCCTACCACACCTCCAAACCCAAAAATTAATGCATCAAGCCAATTTCCTTTATCTCAAACTCTGATGCAAAGATCTCTCTTGCAGTTCTCTATGAGTGTCTCTACACCCGTAATGACCAAGTCATCCACATACAACACTAGAATGAAAGGCTCCTCACCTATCAGAATAAAGTAAAGGTTCAGATCTACATCACTCTTTGTGAAACCCATCTCCTGCAAGTATGTATCTATCCTGGAGTACCAAGCTTTGGGAGCTTGCTTCAGGCCATAGAGGGCCTTCTTCAATCTGCACACATGGGACTCCTTCCCATGCACCTTAAAGCCCTATGGCTTTTCAATCTACACCTCCTCCTATATGAAGCCATTGAGAAATGTGGTCTTCACATCCATATGCTGGATCTTCCAACCCATCTCTGCTGCTATCGATATGATGGGGCGAATCAAAGTATATCGAGCCACCGGAGCGAAGGTCTCCTCATAATCTACTCCCTATATATGGGAGAACCCTCTATCAAGAAACCTTGCTTTGAATTTCTCAACGCTACCATCTGCAACATGCTTTACCTTGTAAATCCATCTAGAAGTAACCCTGGATTTTCCCTCAGGCCTCAACACCACCTCCAAAACATCATTCTTCATGATAGAAGAATACTCCTCCTGCATGACCTCTATCTAGACCTGCTGGATAGCTTTCTCAAGGATGTTGGCAACCATTGCCATATAGCTACAAAACCTATCAGGTGGTCTACTCTCTCTGACCAGCCTCTCTCAAGGCATCCTGAAGCAACTTGGGCTTCCTCCTCCTTAAGCACACTTCTCCCACTGGAGAATGAAACGCCTCCTCCTCATCAGGAGCCTAAACTCCTGACTGTCTATATATTTTCCTCCTTCCTGAACCTAAACCTATAGACGTTGAAGTATCATGCGAACTATCCAATAGTGGAATCCCTAGTGAACTTCTCTACCGACTAATCTGCATGCTACCCGAAGGACCACCCCTTTGACTCTATGAGCCACTGCTCACTGATGGACCTTACACCATAATCGATGTACCTCCAAATCCTCCTAATCCCTGCCCACTGGATCCCTACGACTGACTCCGTTACTCCTGAGGGTCTGGCTGATCTAGATACTCTAACTCTCATGACCTCCTGAAGGCCCTGTCCTCCTCGAATTTCACATCTCGTCTGACGACAACTCTCCTCTGTGCAGGAAAATTAATCTGAAAGGCCTTCGAGGTCTCATTGTAGCCCACAAAGATACCGTTATTTGTGGTGGGCTCTAGTTTGGTCCTCTTCTCCTTGGGTACGTAGGAGTACGCAATACACCCAAAGTTACCGAGATGACCAACATCGGGTTTCTTCCCAGAAAAAGCCTCCTCTGGAGTCACATGCCTCAAGGCACGATGCGGACTCATATTCTACAAATATACAATAGTGTTGCAGACCTCTTCCCACATAAACAATGGTAACCCCTGATCACGTAGCATGGCTTTCGCAGCACATCCGATGGATCTATTCTTCCTCTCTGCAACCCTGTTCTACTAGGGGTTGTAAGGAACTGTGAACTCCCTCCTAATTCCTGCCTCCACACAATAATCAACAAAATCTCGAAGGGTGTGCTCACCTCCATTGTCCAACCTCAGGGACTTCATCTTCCGACCTGTCTGAGTCTCCACAAGAGCTTTGAACTCCTAAAACTACTTGAAGACCTCACTCTTAGTCCTCAAGAAATAAATCCAGGTCCTCCTAGAGTGATCATCAATGAATAAAACATAATACTCATATCCACTCAAGGAAACATGAGACATCTGACCGCTCACATCAGCATGAATTAAATCAAGTGTCCCAGTTGCTCTACTATCACTGCTGGGAAAAGGGGATTTGACAAACTTGCCCATCGCACATCCTTTGCCTGTATCAAAGTGATCAGTATTGAAATCTAGCACACCTGTAGTGGTCTCCCGCAATGTCCTCAAGGCTCCATGATACATGTGCCCCATCTTGCAGTGCCAAATCTCACATAGCTCTAAAATACTAGCTTTGCTACCAGTACTAATGCTCAATGGAAAAAGGGGCTGAAATGAAAACCTGTACACCTTCGCATGGCATACACCAATCACTCTAGCTAAATCAGTTGGAGCGCCCCTGGGATATATCAGCACCTATCCTCTCCTCAACAATATCTCATATCCTATGTCCTCCAACATTGAGACAGATTTGAGGTTCTTCCTCATCCCTGGCACATATAAAACATCCGACACCTTCAAGGGAGGTTTAGGTTCCCTGTTGAATGTCAAAGTATGCATGCTGACTGCTCTAACAATGTTGTCATCTCTGAGTAGTACCTCTCTATTAGTGCCACTCTCTGAAAGCTGTGAGAAGTACTAACGAACTCCTGTCATATGAAGTGAAGCCCCACTGTCAACATACTAGTTACCTGAAGATGCTTCGCTAGTGGAGGGAAATCCACACTCCCTCTCAACTTCAGTGGCAGGTGATCCTGCACTAGTGGACTCACACACAATGAACCCAAACTGTCGGTCAAAGCTATCCGCAAAGTCATCTATCTCTACTAATGCTTCCATGCTCTGGTTCTTTCCCTTCTTCTTCTTCTCCGGACACACAACTGCATAGTGTCCCATCTTCTAACAATTCCAACACTTCACCTTGGAATAATCCTTCTGCGTGTTCCCATGTTTACCTTTACCTTTGCCTTTTCCCCTACCATTACTTGTGGAAGCTTTCTTCTTTCCCTTTCCTTTCTTCCCTCCTGCCAACAGTGCTACATCCTCATCGTGCTCAATTGGTTTGGCTGCACCATCATGGGTCTTTCTGATTTCTTTCTGTTTGAAATCATCCCAGAACCTCTCCCAAGTGGGAAGGGTCTCACGTGCACAAACCCCATCAGAAAAGTTCAACCATGAACTAGGAAGGTCATTCAATGCAATCTGCATCAACTCAGTGCGTGGAATGACCTCTCCAGCTACTGCCAATGCATCTCTCACATTAGTAATATTTGTGAGATATCCATCTGCACTATCAGTCTTTCCCATTTTAATTGTCTTTAGCTTCTCTCTTAGGACCATTTTCCTGTTCTCATTGGTACTCTAGTAGAGATTGGTCAATGTTGTCCACATCTCATGAGAATATCTCTTTCCTATCACATGAGAAATGCAATGGTCTTTGATTCCATCTAGAATCAGGCTCTTACCCTTGTTATTATTTTTATTAAATACTGTTAACTGAACAACATCAGTAGGCACATTAATAGGGTTCTGTGAGGTATGCACCTTGATGTCCCAGACTTCTACCTCCTCAAAGATGCTCTGCATTCTCTCCTTCCATACACTGTAGTTACTATGCCCATCCAACCTATCCTCCACCCTCAAGCCCAAAGACATTTTTGTTGTCTTAGTAAACTAAAAATAACACTGCTATAGTAAAGGTAATGTTTTATGTGTGAAAAATCAGCTTGCTGTAATTTCTGTGTGCAAAAATCAACTTGCTGTAATTTTTCCCTCCTGTTGTCCCAAACTACCTTTTTCAGCAAAATAGCTCCGACACCATGTAGAAATTTCTGATTCCCACCCTGGTTTTCAGTTTCTCCTTATTTCTCCATATAGCTAAATGCCCATTCCCATAGCCATACATTCAACAAGCTGAAAAAATAAATATTTTCTGAAAACACAAATTCTAGAAATTTTCAAATGCTGGAAATTGCAAAAATAAAACTCAGCAAAATAAATTAGCTACACACAGAAAAATAGACACGCTGATTTTTGGTCAATGTGATCCTAGAAAAACCCCCTACAACTCTTAGGGAAAACTAGTTCGAAAACTCTTCTTATTTCTGGAAAATGCTTTTACAGTGAGAGAGAAATACTCAGAAAAAATTTCATCAAGTAATAAATACAACTTATCTCATTTTTCGTGCTTAACCATTGCCTCGAAAAATGTGTACATAGAAAAAATATAAACAAAAATAAATGTTGTACAACGTCTTCGAATTTTGTGCTGAGAATTTACAGCATTAAATGCTACTGTATAGAATGTCTCAAAAATTGTGAATACAACAATAAATGTTGCTATACGGATTTCTTGATTTCCATGCAGAGAAAACAACAAAGCCACTGTACAGTTTTCTGCCTCGATTTCCATGCACAAGTACAACAAATTATTGTATGGATTGCCTTGAAAAACATGCCAGAAAATCAACAACCTTCTCCTGGAAATCTGTGCCAAACCTTGATGTATGGCCTACTTGAAATACGTGCCAAATTTGTTGTATGGTCTTCCTTGAAACTCGTGTCCAAATATGCCTCGAAATCTGTGCCTCTCGTTGCTATACAGACTTGCTGAAGTGCTGCCTCGATTTGTGTGCCAAGTTTTGTCCTCCTTCTCCTCACTGCCCAGAAATCTCCTTTTCTCTCCTTCTCTCAATCTGCTCATGAAAGAATTACTAATATTTTCCTCCTTTTCCTCCTTTAACGTAACCCTAAGTGACTTTTGGGGAATCCCTAAATCCAATGACTGAAAAAGATTTTGATCTAGGGCTGAGATTAAATGCTCATTTAAATTTCACTTTCTATTTTTTAATTCACCCTACTTTAATAAAGACCCACTTAGTCATTTATTTCCAAAGTCACTTTTCCTTTCTAATTTCACATTGACTTTATTAAAGTCACTTAAAATTAGACTTTAGTAACTTTATTACTTAAAGTCACTTTTAAAATAGATTTGAATTTATAACTTTATAAAGTCACTTTAGGAGAAAAATTAAATTCTTTTGGACACTGTACCCTAGGCCAAAGATCAAAGCCTTAGGGAACCACCTATCCTCCGATAACCAAATTTCAACAAGAATGAGATTCATCATCTCATATTTCTGATTTGTATCCTGTAATACTTCCTTTGCTTCAAGATGTTCTATAGGGGGTAGCTTTAGTTGTTTCTTTGATGCAACAATGTCTGCATTTATCTTCTTTATCAATTCATCTGCAACTTTGATATTTTTAGGGTCATATTCTACTTCAATTACTAGTTCTTCCAAAGATTTAATTCTATTGTATTTTGCATATGAAGATACTTTGTCCAATTTGAGTTGATCTCTGATATTTGGAAGAGTGTTTTGCAACCTTTGTACACTCATGGCCTTTGTGGTCATTGTAGAATTGATCATCTCCCATGCCTACTTATGAAACTCAATTTGCTCCAGAGGATGAATATCCTTGGCTAAGACTTCAAAAACTGTCTTTTTGTAATCGGAAGATGACTTGGGAGTTTGAACTGTGAGTTGAAGAAATGTCATCTGCATCTTTTTATTCTTATAGTCAAATGTTGAAATTACCATATTCTAGATCCTAGGTGTTTGTTTTAGATATTGAGAATATATCTCATCTTTTATTTTTTCATTTCTGTCTTTGATTTCTTTGTATATTTCTTTGATATCAATATACTTTTTTGCTGGTTTTTTAGATGAAGAAACTTCGATACTGTGCTGCTTTTGAATAATAAATGTGTTTGAACTTGTAGGTTGTTGTTATTCTTCAATTATTGTAGGATGTGCATTGTCCTTTGCTATTGTTTCTGTATCAATCACCTCTATTGTTTTCACTTCTTTATTAGCAGGATTTAACTTTGTCTTTTTACTGTATCTCAATTTAAATTTAGTTTCAGTTGTAGTCTCTACAGTGTATGATCCTTCCTCCCTGTTTCTTTTTTCATTCTTATCTTCTTGGGCTATAGTTTGCAAGGTTTGACTAGTATCACCTTGTTTCTATACCTCTACCAAGGTGTTCTCCAACCATTCAGATTGATTGGAGAATTTCTCTATGTTGGGTTTCTTTTCATGTACATAGGGAGTAAATTTTCATTTAACTCTCATTTTACTTATAAATCTAAGGGGATCATAATACCATAGAAAAATCTTACTGAATTTGACTTCCAATAAAAATTTTTCAACCTTGGACCTGCATCTCTATTGCTACAAATGAAAGGGCCAACCAGATTTTTCAATTTGAACTGTGTCTTCTTCTTTGCTGCCAAGAAATTAATTGCATCTGAATTAAGAATTTTCCTTATGTACTGAAGGGAAAATAACCTAATATGGAGGTATTTGGGCATTTTATATGGAACAAGACTTGATCCATATACTCTTTTTTCAGTATGATTTTCGTACAAGTACCAATCACCTGTCCTATTTTTCTTTGACAACTGCAGGACCTTCTTAATATCCTCACTAATTCTAGGTTGCCTACTGCTGTTCAGAAAATTGACCATAGGATGAATAAAAGAATCAGTAAAATATTTATAAGTGAAATCATTGGTGACTTCCTTATCAAGGAAGTCCAAAAGATGACTGATTTTGGATTTCCTTCCACATCAAGCTTCTGAAGGTTTATAGAAAATTTCTCAGACTGAAATTATAAGAACATATGGAATAAGAATGAGGAATACTTGAAAACACCTTCAGAAGGCATTTTTTCCAACTGCCCATGAATATTATCAGCAAGGTATTGGGAAAAATTAAAAATGGTAGCAGGAGGTTGACCAGGTGTGAAAGTAGATAAAAAACTTAGCACTGCAACATCAACATGTTCATCTATAAAATATCCAAGAATAAAAGAGAACACAGAGATGATATGTCTTCTCCTTTTAGATAATTTTGTAGAAGGTTA
The DNA here is from genome assembly GCA_034641835.2 of Pinus albicaulis. Lineage (NCBI taxonomy): Eukaryota > Viridiplantae > Streptophyta > Pinopsida > Pinales > Pinaceae > Pinus > Pinus albicaulis. The sequence continues at coordinate 1,259,326,352 of CM076572.1, forward strand.
TGGACGATTTATCTTAAGAATTTATACAGAAGAAGGCATGAAAGTTTGAAATATCTATAATCTCTTGGGAAAGTCCACATTGAGGTAAAACTGAGTGAGGGCCTCAATGGATAAAGGGATTTCATCAGGCCTTGGTTGTATCTACAGCATCTGATTGATTGAATCAGTAGTAATGTTAAATATAATTTCTCTTTTAGGGTTTATTATGGCTCTTTAATCATGGACATAGCAATATTGATAGATTCTAATCACTTCTAGGCATTGGAAGGTTTGTGGGACAACATATTTTGGTAAATTAGACTCCCATATCAAAACTTCATTAGCCTGATCTATGGATTTTTCTTGGCTCCAGTAGTGGAGCTCAAGAAGTTTAAATTCTATGAATTTGTCAGTAATATTGATGTCTATGTTAGCTAAAGGAATGTGCTCTACATCTACAATAGGGGGTTATTGAGGATTGATAGCTACAATGTTTTTGTAGGCCATTACTTTGCTTGATTTATCAATCTTATTACTCTTTTGACTTATAAACAACTGATTTAGGACTATAGGAGCACCTCTGGAAAATTATAATAGTTTGCAAAAGGATTGAGGATGAAATCAAGGTTTTATCTATGGTTTGCAAAGGTATAAATTGCTCAATTTACTAAACTGCAATTTCTGTAACAAAAAAATAATTTCAGGACTTTAGAGTTTCTGCAAAAGATGTATAAGGTATATATGAAATGAATGGGAGGAAAGGAGGCTTTCTTTAAGTGCACATAGGCTTAAATTTCTTCAATTTATTTAATATCGATGATTTTAAATAGTCTTACGCCTCAGAATCTATGAAAGATGCTTAGGGTATGCAGAAAGATCTTTAGTAAGTAACAGGGATTTCTTGATAAGCTATAAATCTTAATTTGATTCAATTACTGATTACTTTTCTTTTTAGATTAAGAATAGGTATTTTGTTTGAAGAATACCTAGAAAAATTGAAGATTTTCTTTGCAGAGGGTTTCTGAAGTAGCAAAAGGCTTTCTGAGGCTTTAGAGGTTTTTAAAACGCTTCAATTTGGTTCTATGATGTCTTGTAGCAGAAGAGGTCCTCAATTTAGGTGAAAAGGCTTGAAATATGGTCGGTTCAGTGATCTAGTTTCTCAGAAATAGGTCGACAGTGCTTCTTCAGCGCAAAATGTAACAGAAAAGTAAAAAGGCTTAGCAAAGGGCAATATTTATGCATTTTTTTTAAAACAGTGTTTTGCATTAATGGGCAGTCATTTCAAATGAGCACGTGCTCTGTGTGTCGGTGAGAAAACTGCTTGGTGGTTTTTGTAATTTCCAGAGGTGGTTAGCGGTAATGTTTGGGGCAATGCGATCAAATAATAATTGGCTACGTAGCGGTGAGGGAGACTCCGCAAGCCGCACTTTTCGAAAGGTTTGGGGTGTGTTAACTATTGCGATATCGAATGTGCGATAGGATATGCTGGTCATTAGATCTTGTTAATGTTGATCTAACGGATGAGATGATGCGAAGGATGTATTGGGATTGATGGCGTGGTGCTCGGGGTGCGATTGGTTCTATAAGTGATATGGTCGGGGTTTAATACATGGCAATAGGATTATGGTAAGTGCAATGTTATAATAGGCGGGGATAATACATAATGGGTTAGGGATATATAACATGTGGGAAATACTAAACTATATGTTTAAATAAGATCTATGGGTGGGGAATAATACGTATAAAGGAATTAATAAAAATATGGGGTAAAGGTTTATACAGGGAATTAATATATTATTTTATAATGTTAATAATGAAATGTAACTGTGGGATATGTATAATACACTAAGTTTTAACTTAAAAAATGCTATCAGGAATAGATTTTTTGACAGTGGGACTCGACATAACACTCTTTTAAAGAAATACTTAGGATAAAGGTATTTTTGGGTTTTTTGGGTATTTTTGAATAAAGGGGGAATTTGTAAAACAATTTTTTTACTTTTCCAAAGGAAAAAAATGTGTTTTAACTTAGGAAAAGGGGAATTTGTAAGGAAAAATGAGTAATAATAGGGGAAAGGGGAAAAAATGAAGGGGAGGGGATATTTTTTACAAGGAGAATGATTTTCTCCAGAAATTAGTAATGGAATGTCCAATTATTTGTTATCCATGCTTGTGAAAACTGCTTCTGCCTACCCATCTGCTACCCTAACATTTTTTCTTCATTTACATGGGTGCATTTGAGCTTACAAACCCTTATCTATTTTTCTTTTAAACAACAAACTAACTAATTCTATCCTTATTTCTTCCGAGCACTCATATTAAAATGTTGAGCTCCTTTTTATTCTCTACATAGATATTGATCTTCTAAGATTAAACTATCTGGATAGATCTTTACTCTCTATCTAAAAAAATGAAATTTAAAGCACGAAGGGTCAAGATTAAGCATTTTGACCTACATGGATTTTGGCATTTTAACAAGCTGCACACAATCTTTATTTTGCAGTAAAAGAAAATAGTAGTGGCATTTGGATTTGCATCGCTTTCATGTTTTATTTTTATCTCTTTTTTGTTTGGGGTCTAGTTATATACATACATACATACATACATACATACATACATACATACATACATACATATATATATATATATATATATATATATATATATATATATATATATATATATATATTATTTTTTCTTTAAATTCCTTTTATTTTTCTTTAGGAATTTTACCCTCTTTACATTTTTTAATTTTCTAATATGGGAAAAAAAAATTCAGAAAGAAAAGTATGTACATATTACAACATTAATGAAAGTCAATTCAAAATTATGAATCCTATTATTATAGGATCCTAACAGTGGCTCCACATGGGGATGGCATTTATTGGTGAAATGTCAAGAACTTTGAGACTAGTAGCCTTTGAATTTTTACCTTGCTAGCCTTGAAACTATTTTCTGAGCTCTACATTATTCATACTTATGATATTTTATCTTTCAAAGCTTATGTCCTTCTCTCTGGGCTTCAACTTTTCTATTAAATCATCTAGTCCAATCTAAAATCTGCAATGTTATGTACAATGAGTAAAGTAAACATAGTGAACTATTGTTATTCTGGGGAATAGTAATGCTTCAACATTCTACCATTGATAGGTCCACCTAGCAGATTTGATCTATCCAACTCCTTCAAAAAGAATCCATTGTTACCTTTGTAACCATAAATGACATAAGGGCATTTCTATAAGAAATGAAATTTTCCATGTTTACCTTTTTCTTCTCTCGTGGAATCCCACTTAAGAAATTTTTCACCTATATAAAAATCATCTTCCTTAGTATTCTTGTCAAATATATTTTTAATATTTTCTTGAACAACTTGAAACTTGAGATAAACATCTTCCCTAGTTTTCTACAAGTGTATGGTTTGATTTATATTTCTTTGGATATCATTGGTTTCTACCTACAACTCTTGTTACTCCTAAAGAAGATGGAAAAATAACATCCATCCCATAAACAAGCTAATAAGGGGATGCACCAATATTGTTCTTTGTGGTAAGTCTATTTTCCCATAAGGCATTCACTAACCTTTTTTTCGAGGTTTTCTTACTTTCTTCTAGTAGTTTCTTGATGATATTCATAAGGATTTTATTGGAGCATTCAACAAGACCATTACCTTGAGGGTAATAAGCAGTGGAATGGCTAAGGGTAATGTGGTATTTATTACAAAATTAAATCACCTTTTTGGACTTGAAATCAGCTACATTATCAGTAATGAGATTTTGGGGGCATCCAAGTCTCGACAATATGTTGTTTTCTAAAAATGAGATTATGATAGTATCAGTGGCTTGCCTAGAAGGAATGGCTTCTATCAACTTAGTGAAATAGTATGTGGTTGTCAAAATCCATTTGTGTTGGGCTGAGGATGGAGGTTTAATTTCACCAATGAAGTCAAGGCCCCATTGTTGAAAAGGAATTTCTGTGGAGATGGGTTTAAGGGGTAAAGGTAGTAGCTTTTTCCTCCCCTCTAAAAATTTGCCATTCGTGACAGGAGGTCACATTCTTTTTCACATCTACAAATAGTGTAGACCAGTAAAAACCAACTCTCAAGATTTTATCTGTAGTTTTCTTCCTGTAAAGGTGTCCTCCATATTCACATGCATGAAACTCTTCCATAACTTTATCAGCTTCATCTTTAAGAAAAGAATTCAATAAAATTCCCCCTTGATCTTTCCAAAAAAGTGCATTGTCTATGATACAAAACTTTATTGCCTTTAACTTTAAAAATATAGCTTTAGTTCTTGATAATCCAGGAGGAGCTTTTAAATTAAGTAATACAAATATGATATCGCATACCATGGTAAGTCTAAAATGGCTTCACTGATCTCTGGAGTCACCATCTCTTCCTAATCATCTTATTGGGCAATAAAATTAATATCTAAAGCATGACAATTTGATTCAGCCATGAGTTTTTCTAAACGTTGACCTTTAATGAGTTTATTGGGCTTAATTTCTATGTCATATTCCAAAATGGTGGCAATCCATTTTCCTCTTTTACTATCAAGCCCATTCTGAGTTACAATGTCCTTCGTAACTAAATTTGGAAGATAATAAATTATTTGTGAATACAATATCTACACTCTAAAGTCTTTAATAGTCTTCACTAAAGCTAGTGCTTTCTTTTCCATTATGTTATACTTTAAAGTGGCATCTCTGAGTGATTTTCTGAAAAAATCAATGGGATTTTCATATCTCTGATCATTCTTCTGCAGTAAGAGTGCAGCAATAGTCTGTTCTGAAGCAAAGGAAAAAATAATGAAATCTTTTTTGAAATCAGGACTTATTAGGAATGGTGTTTTTGTTAAGGCTTGTTTAATTTATTCAAATGATTGTTTGGCCTCCACAGTCTATTTAAGTGCTGAGTCTTTTTTCAACATGTTATTTAGTTCTCTAATTATTTCTGCTAAGCTTGAAATGAATCTTCTTGGAAAATTGATTTTACCTAAGAAAGACTGTAATTATTTAATATTCCTAGGATGACTAATGTTCAAAATGGCCTCTATTCTAGCTGGGCCTATCCTAATTCCCTCTTTATATAATATATGTCCTAACAATTTACCTTCTTCAGGTCCAAATAGAGTCTTTTTAGGATTTAAAGAAATACCAAATTTCCTGCATTTGGTAAACACTTGTCTTAGGTGATCTAGATGTTCATTATCAGTTTTTGCAGAAGAATAATAACATCTAGATAGATCACAAGAAAATCATGAATTTCTTTAGCAAAAGCTATATCCTTAACTCTTTGAAAAGTGGCCCCTGCATTCGTTAATCCAAAAGGCATTTTCACATACATGAAAGTACCCCAAGGAGTAGTAAATGCAGTCTTTGGTTGGTCTTCTGGTTGAACTAAAATTTGGTTATATCCAAAGAATCCATCAAGCAATGAAATCTTGGAAGAACCAAACACCCTCTGTAAAATGTGATCCATCTTGGGGAGAGGGTAGTTATATTTTAAGGACACTTTATCTAAATTCCAGAAATCAACACATAGTCTGATATCCCCTGTCTTCTTCCTAGTGGGAACTAGGTTTGAAAACAAATCAGAATATCTGATTGGTGCAATTATGTGGGCTTCATACATTATCTTCACCTCTTTTTGAATTAAAGGCATTAAAACTGGATTGATTCTTCTAATATTCTATTTGAAAGGTTTTTGACCTTCTTTTATAGGTATTTTGTGTTGTATTATGCTAGTGTCATAAGATTTTAATTCTTCGTAACTCCACGTAAATACATCCTGAAATTATTTAAACAAAGCTCTGTATTTCACTTTTTCTTCTTGAGGTAAGGCTTTTGAAAGTTTTATCATCTTAGGCTTCAGTTATGTTCCTATATTGCATTCTTCTATGTTTGATCTTAATGGTTCCATCTTTGGTTTTCTTGCAACATCAATTGAATCAAAAATATCTTCTAAAGGGGCTAATCCCTTAGGTAAAAAGTTGTTCTTAAGGTTTAAAATGTCAGAATCGTCATCTGCTAAGTTTTCAATATCTACCTTTTCTAAATTATCTATATCTACTTGAGTAAATTTAGTGGATTTAGTGAACTCTAAATTATTTTAATCTATAGAATTTATATCAATCTCACTATCTATGGTTTGATCTACTTTATAATATGTGTCTATGTTACAATTTTCAAATTCTCCTTCAGTATTCATGAAATGACAAATCTGTTCATCCTGTCAAAATATTTGCCAATATTTTAGATTATCTGGTATTGTAGGCTTGTGTTTATCTTCTGCTGTATATTTATGATTTGGTTGAAAAGGCAAATTGCATGTGCTAGCAAAAGTTGCTAAATTGTGTGCCTGCATGTTTTGTTTTCTAGGAATTGCAGCAAAGTCACATTCAAGCAGTTCACTAATCAGATCTAAAACTATTTCTCTATATTGGATTAATCTAGGATTATATACATAATGTTATCCTCTTATCTATTTCAAAATTAACTCAGATTCACCCATGATTGACACTGTTTTGGTTCCTAAATTTATAACAATCTGCAGTCCTAAAGTCAAAGCTTCATACTTAGCCATGTTGTTTGTACATTTGAAATTTAATCTAATGGCATGACCTTCTACATGATTTTTTCCCTTGTTATGTATCCAAACTTCTGCTCCTGTTCCTAATTTTTTCACTGATCCATCAAAATCTAGGTGCCACATTGATTCATAAAAAATGTTGTCACTGTCTCGTGCCTTATTTTTCTGTTTTAGTTCAATGTTATTCTCAATGCCAATTTCAGAATTATATAAAATGAAGGATTCCAAATCAGTAGGTGTAGAATAAATAGGATATTTTTGAGGTCTTTCTACACTACTAACCATGTACTTCATTAATGTCTCTCTATTAAGTTTCTTGGGTTGGCCAAAAACTGATATTGTTGCATAATACATGTCTAATTGTAGAGATCCCCGTAGTTTAGCTCCCCATGAACGAGATTACAACATTCCATACTTAGGATGGATGTTAGCTACTACAATATCCATGACTATGATTTTTCCAAGGTGTTGAACTAAAGTGACACATATATCTTTTATCAAGCCTAGATATTTCACTTTATTGGAACCAAATGAGAAGAGATATTTATAAGGTATAGTGATGTATAAATTCAAGGTTTCCATGATTTGTTTTGGCATCAAATTATGTGAAGCCCCTAAATCTAGCACGACATTATGTAAAATCTAATCATGAGCAGTTAGGCTAATGTAGAAAGGAAGAACTTCTCCCTCTTGGTGTTTTCCATTAACTTCAGGACCAAAGATTAGTTTTGGTTGATGATCACTTAAATTTACAGAGTTTTATCCATCGTTCATGTTTAAAGTTTCAGTGATGTGTGATTTGTATAGGTCATATTTTACCAACTCTCTCAAAGGAATTGGTATCATTAGTTCGGAAATTTCAGATTGGATGTTGAATGGTGCTTGTGATTTTCCTAACTAAATTACTTCTTCGTTTGTGACCACAGTTTGGGTATGTTTCTCTTCTTTTTCTACAGTTGGTTTTCATTTTCTGTTTGTATTTCCACTGTTTTACTGCTTTTAATTTTCTTTTCAGGGACATTTTGAGATGCAGTGGAAGTTTTGGCAGATTTTGAGGTTTCAGCAGTTGTTTTGGCAGTAGTTGTTTTAGTATCTGCTGATTTTGGGTCATCAATATATGTTTTTGGATCTCAAATTGTTGTTTTAGCAGAAGTTCTTGTCTTGGCAGCAGCAGATTTTTGAAGATCTGCTGATGGTTGAATAGCGGTATCTATAATATCAACAATTTTAGGACTAGGTGAAATTTTGGGACTTGAAATTTTCTGATTAGGACTTGAATTCTTCTCAGTTGAACTAGAGTTTTGCTAGGCTTCCATAGGAAGAATTTGTAGAGGTTTAATTGTAGGAGCCTGTACTATTTTCTTTGTTTGAGTTTGGGTAGTTTTCTTAGTATGGTTTTCTACATTTTTCTTGCTCCTAAGGTTATATTGCTTATGAACTTCATTAATTGAAAACTCATAATCTTGCTTGTAATCAAAAGACTCACCAGAATATAATTGTAGCTGTTGTAATTCATATAAATCCTGTTCTTCTTGTGTAAGAAAAATGGTGTTATCATCATTAATTCCCATTAGATTGATCTGAGTGTCTTCATCATTTTAATTTTGGTGAGAAATTTTAGCATAATTCTCTTGGAAAGGTGGTATTATTGGTTGGTCAGGTGTTGATTCTCTAGATATACTAGTGTTGGTGTTTTTCCTAAAATTGGGATTTCTAATTTGAGGTCCTTGTTGTTGCTTATCCCACTGTGGCTTCCTTTCCATGTTATCTAACCTATCCATCATTCTTTCTAATGTTTTTGCTAAGTTATATATTTTCAAATCCGAGGTTTATGTTTCCTCTTTTATTGTCACTCTTCTTTCAGTTCTTAATCTACCTTTTTTTACTAACAGGTTTGCCTCTACACTTACACCGTTACTTTACATCTGCTCTAAAGTTTTAGGTTTCCTCTCCCTTAGTTGTTATGCCATATCTGTATCAAATCCATCAGGGGATTTGATAAGGGTAGAGTCTGGAGGAGGTTTAAGATTAGCAGGGACTGTTATATCTTGTACAATAGTCTTGAACTATTTCATTTTGTGCTCCTTTTATGTTTTCAAATTCAGAAAAAAATTCTAATGGATTCTTATTCTTCTCCCATATATTAAGAAAAATTCTATCGAAAGCAACTAAATCAGCTATACTACCAGCAGGTAAACCTTTAAACCACTTCTGAACATCACCTGCTAAATTTTGAGCAAAAAGTCTCATTTGAACATCAACATCATCTAATTCATGTGATTCAAATTAGTGTGTCATTTTATTAACATGATGTTGTGTAGTGTAGTGAGTGGCTCCATCAAATTGAGGGATTTTTCTTTGATAATCTTGGGGCATGGCATTTGGAGGGGCTTGTAGAACCAATGGGGCATATTTGGTAGCTATGGCTTGGATTCTAGCTTGGCTAGGAGGTAATTTTGAAGTACTTGGTGAAGAAGTTTAACTAATTGCAGATGTAGATAAAGAACTTGCAGATGAGATTGGGATATTATAAAAAGTATTTGGGATGCTAGAAGAAGAGCTTGGAAATGAGAAATTAGTATTGGTACATGCAGAATATATGCTAGGGGATGAACTTGAACTATTTGGGGATGGAAATAAAACTCTAGGTTGAAAAGGTTGCTTGGGAAAAAATGAATCTGTGGAATGAAGTGTGGTGGAAACAATGGATGAAGTGGTAGTAAATAAGGATGAGCCTACATATTCTAAAAGACTAGTATCTAAATGACTGGTAGAAGGCTTAGGGGTATAGGCTGATAAAGAAGTCAATTAAACTGAATGTTATAAATAAGCTTCATAAATTTCCTTAATCAAAGTTGCAATTATAGCATCAATTTTATCATAGACTTCTAAGGGTTTTTCATCCGAATCAAGTGAAATAGTTTCTTTCTTACTTTCAATGAATGAAATGAAATTAGGATCTATTACACTATTATATATGTCACTTTATGATTTAGTTCTAAACATAGATTGTTCAAAATTTAAATCAAATTAAACGTCTCGTAAACTTGATAATTTATTTGGAAGACAATTTGCTTTGATCAATGAATTCTTATTACCTAAACTTTCTACTTTTTTGTTTTTCTTTACAATTTTGTCGGGATTATCTACTATGACAACGTGTTCTAGATTTGGATTGTAACTCGTATAGTACACTCTTCTAGAAGCCAGAATTACATTTTTTTATGGAAAATTTACTAACAACTCTTAAAAACAATCTTAAGGTCAAAAGATAAGTAAAAATATTTTCTTTAAGATCTATTTTAAAACCGAGAATTGCCTAAGTCCCCAGTATTGCCGCCAGTATGTTATCACTCTAACAATTCTCAAGAGTTGTTATATTTTTTTATTTTAGTTTAAATAATATTAGAGGTAACCACAAACCTACTTTTAAGCCTTAGGATCTAGCCTTCTTAATGCTCATAGAGGTCTCTCTCTATATGATTTATCTTTGTTGATTTTAATTGATTTTAGGCTAGTTATGTAGGGTAAATTGGTTTTGGATTTTAATTTGATTTGGTAGTGAAATCAATTACTCAGATGGATAGACGTAGTTCTATATTCCATTGGGCTAATGGAGTCAATGTGTCAAGCAGTCAGATTAGGATCAAGTTCTAAAGGGAAATTTTTATAGGGTAAGATAGCTGAGTTACTTCAGATCTTCAAGGCTTCTGATGAAAATGGTTTCTATCGGTGTAAGAGAGCAATTAAGGGTTCTCAAATCTAGATAATGAGTGAAAAGGGAGGGGTCAATCGAAACTAGGGAGAAATTAAGGGTTCATTAGTCTAGATATTAGTGGAAAACATGTAAATAAGATAGAGTGCTTTTAGCATATTCTGAAATAACAATTCCTAATTTATCATTTAGATTTAGAACAACATACACATATTGATAAAAAACATAATAATTTGACAAAGAAAAAAAATGAAAAAACTTCACTGTAGTGGGCCAGCAGATGAATCCTGTAATATGATGTTTTATTACTTTAATCTAGTCTGCTAACTTGAATTGGTACAATCACCCTTGGGTTCAAAATAGTACAACTATAGAAATGTTCAGCAATTCATCCACACTCAATACTTCTAAATGAGAAGTATTTATACAAAAAATCATTACAAAATATCCTAAAACAAACTTAGGAATTATTTATGGAAAAGAAATATCCTCATGCAAGAAGATAGTGATAGGTTTCTAACTAATACTAGTTGTCCCTGTTTTTATTGGAATTAAGTTTGATGTCTTCAATATATTGTTGCTTTCCTTCTTTGCTATTCAACGAAGGTTGCAACTAGACAGTGAAGTGTCCTTCACAGTGGCATCTTTATCTCCTCTTCGTAATTTTTGTTTTGACTTTAAAATTTGACTTTGAACTCATACTCTTTTACCTGATACTCTTTCATTGTTTACTGTCCTCATTTTAACTGCAAAACTATAACTGTAAATGTAAAAAAAACATGCTCTGTTTTATTTTTACTACTCAGTGCTTACCGCAACTTGATTTCATAGTAAATCAATCATTTTTTCCCAAATTTATGCCTATGGAAATTTTATATCCATCCTCCTCCTGAGTATTTCATCTGCTTTAGTGTACTTGAGAATGTGGGCTTGTTGATAAATATGTGTAAAACCTCATGATATAGGTAAAAAAAATTCTCCAAATTCTTGTAGATTACCTTCCCTGTTCGAATACCTTGCGAGGAAGGAAGATTGGCCTGATCCTTGGCAACTTCTCCCATTTTCTTGTCGTAGTCATCTTGCTTCATTATTTTTTCATGTATAACTAATGGATTTGGAACGCCTTTCTGCCTTAGGACATAAAATTTCATCATAAACCTTAACATAGAAACATCTATGTTTTGGCATTTCTCCTCTACCTGTATCATCAAAGTATTTTTAGAAATAACCTTCTTAACTTCTAGGATGGTTTTTGTTCTGTCATTAATTCCAATTTCTTAAATTTCTTGCCTATTTTTGGAATCAAGAAATTTGATGATTTCAAGAGCTTTTTCAGGTTTATTACCAATCTCTTATTTTATCTTTTGAATGGCTTCTTTTGCTTATTTTACTAATTATTTTTGCTCATATATAACCTGAATTGATGGCCAAATATCATTGACAGCTTCAATGATATTTTCCCATATCTGTTGTCTGATTTGAGCACGGGTTCTTTCAATGTTAGATCTTTTTCTAATTTCTTCAATTTCTCATTTAATCTGTTTTCTCTTTGTTCTTCATTCTTGTGCATTATATTGGCAATTCTCTTTTCATATTCTTGAATTTTAAGTTGTTCTTTAAGACTGTTAATCTCATTAGTCTTAATAGACATGTCCTGTATAGCTTTTACTAACTTTCTTGATTCATCTGAATGTTGTGCTGCTGTTGTTGAAGACTCTGTTGCTAAAGTTTTTTATGAAGTAACAGGTAATGCTACAGCCATAGGGACTGTAGGAGCAAATGATTCTGCTAGTGTTAAGGGTACAATAGTAGTGACTACAGGAATGATAGTGACCGATACTTGTTCTTTTCTAGCTTCTTTCTCCTGGACCAACTTGTCCATTTCATTCTCCATTTCCTTTATCTGAGCAGTCAACTGTAAAATGAGATTCATCATCTCATCTTTCTAATTTATATCCTGTAATACTTCCTTTGCTTGAGGATGTTCTGTAGCGGGCAAATTTAGTTGCTTCCTTAATGCAGTAATTTCTGCATTTTTCTTCTTTATCAATTCATCTACAACTTTGATATTTTTAGGATGATATCCTACTTCAATAACTAGTTCTTCCAAAGATTTAATTCTATTGTCTTTTGCCCATGAAGATGCTTTTTCCAATTTGAGCTAACCTCTGACATTTGCAAGAGTGTTTTGTAGTTTTTGTACACTCATGGCCTTGGTGGTCATTGTAGAATAGATCATCTCCCCTGCCTACTTATGAAACTCAATTTGGTCTAGAGGATGAATATCCTGGACCAAGACATCAAAATCTCTCTTTTTGTAATCAGAAGATGACTTGGGATTTTGAACTGTGGGTTGAAGAAATGTCATCTGCATATTTTTATTCTTATAGTCAAAGGTTGAAAGTAGCCTATTATGGATGCCAAGAGTTTGTTTAAGATATTGAGAATATATTTTAGTTTTAATTTCTTCATTTCTGGCTTTCATTTCTTTGTATCTTTCTTTGATATCCATATCCTTTTCTATTGGTTTTTTAGATGAGGAAACTTCAATACTGTGCTGCTTTTGAATAAGATGAGTGTTTGAAGTTGTAGGTTGTTGTTTTTCTTCAATTATTGTAGGAGGTGCATTGTCCTTTGTTGCCATTTCTGTATCAATCACCTCTATTTTTTCCACTTCTTTATTGGAAGGATTTAACTTTGGCTTTTTATTTTATCTCAATTTAAATTTAGTTTTAGTTCTAGTCTCTGCAGTGTATGATCCTTCCTCTTTGTTTCTTTTTGAATTCCTGTCTTATTGGGCTAGAGTTTGCAAGGTTTGACTAGTATCACCTTGTTTCTCTACCTCTACCAAGTTGTTCTCCAACCATTCAGATTGATTGGAGAATTCCTCTATGTCTAGTTTCTTTCCATGTACATAGGGAGTCAATTTGCATTTAACTCTCATTTTACTTATAACACCAAGGGGATCATAATACCACATAGAACTTTTACTAAATTTGAACTCCTGTAAACATTTTTCAGCCTCTGTGCCTGCATCTCTATTTTCACAAATAAAAGGGCCAACCTGATTTTTCAATTTGAACTGTGTCTTATTCTTTGCTGCCAAGAAAGTAATTGCATTGGAATTAAGAATTTTCCTTATGTACTAAATGGAAAATAATCTCATAGAGAGGTATTTGGGTAGTTTATATGGAACAATACTTGCTTTATGTACTCTTATTTCAATATGATTTTGGTACAAGTACCAATCACATGTATTATTATGCTCTGAAAACTGCAAGACCTTCTTAATCTCCTCACTAGTTTTGGGCTGCCTGCTGCTGTTCAACAAATTGAAAAAAGGATGAATGAAAAAATTAGTAAAATCTTTATAAGTGAAATCATTGGAGTCTTTCCTTATCAAAGAAGTCCAAAATATGAATGATTGTGGGTTTCCTTCCACATCAAGCTTCTGAAGGTTTATAGAAAATTTCTCAGACTAAAATTATATGAACATATGGAATAAGAATGAGGGATACTTGTAAACACCTTCAGAAGGCATTTTGACCAACTGCTCATGAATATTGTCAACAAGGTATTGGGAAAAATTAAAAATGGTAGTAGGAAGCTGACCAGGTGTGAAAGTAGATAAAAAACCTAGCACTGCAACATCAATATGTTCATCTGTAAAATATCCAAGAATAAAAGACAACATGGAGATGAAATGTCTTGTCCTTTCAGAGAATTTTGTAGAAGGTATGGAGGATTTATCTTGGGAAGTTCTACAGAAGAAGGCATGAAAGTTTGAAATATATGGAACTTCTTGGGGAAGTCCAAATTGAGGTATAGTTGAGTGAGGGCCTCAATGAATAAAGGGATTTCATCAGGCCAGGGCTGTATCTGTATCATATTATTGATTGACTCAGCAGTAATGGTAAATAGGATTTTTTTTTAGGGTTTATTATGGCTCTTTGATCAGGTACATAACAAGATTGACAGAGTCTAATCACTTCTGGGCATTGGAACATCTGTGGGACAACATATTTTGGTAAATTAGACTCCTAGATGAAAACTTCATTAGCTTGATCTATGGATTTTTCTTGGCTCCAGCAGTGAAGCTCAAGAAGGTTAAATTTTGTGACTGTGTTAGTAATATTTAAGTCTGTGTCAACTAAAGGAATGTGCTCTACATCTACAATGGGGGGTTGTAGAGGATTGACAGCTACACTGTTTTTGGAGACCATTTCTTTGCTTGATTTATCAATTTTATTACTCTTTTGACTTATAAAAAACTAAATTAAGACTGTAGGAGCACCTCTAGAAAATTATAACTGTTTGTAGAAGGATTGAGGATGAAATCAAGGTTTTATCTATGGTTTGCAAAGGTATAAATTGCTCAATTTACCAAACTGTAATCTATGTAACAAAAAATCAATTTTAGGACTTTAAAGCTTTTGCAAAAGATGTCTAAGGTCTATATGAAAGGACTGGGAGGCAAGGAGGTTTTCTTCAAGTGTACAGAGGCTTAATTTTCTTCAATTTATTCAATATCTGTCATTCTAAATAGTCTTAGGCCTCAAAATCTGTGAAAGATGCTTACGGTATGTAGAAATATCTTTAGGAAGTAACAAGGCCTTCTTGGTCTGCTAGTAATCTTAATTTGATTCAATTACTGGTTAATTTTCTTTTTAGATTAAGAATAGGCCTTTTCTTTGAAGAATACCTAGGAAAACTGAAGATTTTCTTTGCAGAGCATTTCTGAAGTAGCAAAAGGCTTTCTCAGGCTTCAGAGGTCTTTAAAATGCTTCAATTTGGTTCTGCGATGTCTTGTAGCAGTATGGATCTTGAATTTAGGTGAAAAGGCTTGAAATATGGTCGGTTCAGTGATCTGGTTGCTCAGAAATAGGTCGGTAGTGCTTCTTCACCGCAAAATGTAACAGAAAAGTAAAAAGGCTTAACAAAGGGCAGTATTTATGCATTTTTTAAACAAGTAGTGTTTCACATTAATGGGCAGTCATTTCAAATGAGCAGGTGGTTTGCGGGCAGGTGAAAAAACTGCTCAGTGGTTTTCGCAAGCTTTAGACGTGGTTAGTCGTAATTTTGTGGTGATATGAGCAAATAATAATCGGTCACGTAGTGATGAGGGAGACTTTGCAAACAGTGCCTTTTGCAAGGTTTAGGGTGTGTTAACTATCACGCTATCGGATGTGCAATAAGCTATGCTCGTTGTTAGATCTTGTTAATGTTGATCTAATGCACGAGATGATGTGAAGGATGTATTAGGATTGATGGTGTGGGGCCCGGGGTGCGATTGGTTATATAAGTGATATGGTCAGGGTTTTATACATGCCAATAGGATTATGGTAAGTGTAATGTTATAGTAGGCGAGGATAATACAAAATGGGTTAGGGATATATAACATGTGGGAAATATTAAACTATATGTTTAAATAATATGTATGGGTGGGGAATAATACATATAAAGGAATTAATAAAAATGCGAGGTAATGGTTTATACAGGGAATTAATGCATTATGTTAAAGTTTTAATAATAATGAAACGTAACTGTGGGATATGTATGATACACTAAGTTTTAACTTTAAAAATGCTATTGGGAATATATTTTTTCACAGTGGGGCCTGACATAACACCTTTTCAAATAAATACATAAGATAAATGTATTTTTTGGTTTTTTGGGTATTTTTTAATAAAGGGGGAATTAGTAAAAGTATTTTTTACTTTTCCAAAGGAAAAAATGTGTTTTAACTTAGGAAAAGGGGCATTTGTAAGGAAAAATGAGTGATAATGGAAAAAAAGGGAAAAAATGAAGGGGAGGGGGTATTTTTTACAAGGGGAATGATTTTTACAGAAATTAGTAATGGAATGACCAATTATCTGTTATCCATGCTTGTGAAAGCTACTTCTGCCTACCTATCTGCTGCCCTAACATTTTTTCTTCGTTTACATGGGTGCATTTAGGCTTGCAAAACCTTATTTATTTTTCTTTTAATAAACAAAATAACTAATTCTATCATTATTTCTTCCAAGGGCTTAGATTAAGCTCTACCTAAGTACCTATCTACCAAGATTAAACTGTTTGGCTAGATCTTTATTCTCTATCTAACAACATGAGATTTAAAGCATCAAGGGTCAAGATTAAGCATTTTGACCTTCATGGATTGTAGCATTTTAACAAGCTTCACACAATCTTTATTTTGTAGTAAAATTAAATAGTACTGGCATTTGGATTTGCATCGCTTTCATGTTTTATTTTTATCTCTTTTTTGTTCGGGGTCCATTTTGATATTTTTTCTTTCAAGTCCTTTGATTTTTCTTTTAGGACTTATACCCTCTTTACATTTTTTAATTTTCTAATATGGGAAAACAATTTGCAGAAAGCAAAGTATGTACATATTACAAGACTAATCAAATTTAATTCAAAATTATGAATCCTATTATTATAGGACCCTAACTGCTGTAACACTCAAAGTTCCATCACTAAAGATCAAGGTTCCAAAAAGCCATTCAATGTTCCTAAGCCATCAGAAGATAAAGTTCAATATCAAGTTCAAAGGTTAAAGGTTAAAAATAAATGTAAGGTTGATTCCAAAAAGAGGAAATGTGGGTCTATGTCCATTTAATGATATTTCTTCAAGTATAAAAGGCCCTCAAAGACCAAAAGTCATTCATTTGCATCGTCAAGCATCGAGCTCTCAACTTCTCCCAAAAAAAAATCAGTTTTTCCCCAAGAAACCAAGTTCGAACTCCATCGTTGTGCTTTTTCCACAAGCATTGCACTTTTTGCACGGCTTCGTTGCGCCTTTTCCATGCTCGATGCGCTTTTTGCAGAGGAGAGATGCAACCTTAAAAGTTTTTCTCCAATGGTTCTAAGCAGCAGTTTGGGGTTTCTACACTCATTTGCAAGTACGTTACATCCTAATAGCTCATCCTTTTAGCTCATGGTCTTAAATCTATGGTGCAAACCCTCATTTCACTCCATGTTGTGTTCTAAGTATTTAAACCCTAGTTTTCCATATTTCAAGCTTAATTTCTTTTCCCTGGACCTAATTTACCTTCCGCACACTCTAATTCACTCCCCAATATCCTTCCATCCCATCATTCTCCATTCCCAATCTATATTTCCTAAAACCCTACCCCTACGCTGTGTTTTTCTAGGTAGCTACACTACCTCCATGTATTTGAATTTCCTACCCTATTTCCCTTATCATTTTAACTCCCCATCACTTCCCCAAGCTTCCTAACCCCCTAACACATTTCCAAAAAATTTCCCTCAGTTGTCCCAACTCCTAAGACTATAATCCTACTCCCTTTCCCTTCCCCTCCTTCCCTAGGGTTTATAGAAAAAATTGAACATAATGGAGGATGAGAGAAATAAAGTGGAAGAGGAGAGAAACACCAAAGAAGAAGAAAAATGAAATAAAATAAAGGAGGGAAAATTCTAAGACTAGAGCCATCAAATAGTAGGGAATTGATGGCATTACCCTTAGCAGTCAAATTTTTTCAGCATGTAGGTTGTTTTGAGTTTTGTGAGATGGTCCAAAGAGTGCAAATCCATCCTAATTTGACCAGGGTTTTCATATCCAACCTACAAAAATACCAATTTACCATTGCAGGGGTGAAAATCACCATTTCTACAGACATCATTGCAGCAGCAACAATGATACCCAATGTAGGTGAAAAATGGTTTAAAACTAAATATTTGGATACCCATCTTTATGAAACTTACCTCAAAGCACCATACAAAGATAACATTAAGAAAATATTTCCTTTTGGTGAGTTGTTGAATAGGTTTTATACCCCAATGAATATCATCATGAAATATTTCACTTGTGAGGGCAGATTCCCTAGGCTTTACAACTATCACATTAGTTTCCTCATGCATTTCAGTAGGGTGAAATTGCTTAGCATTCCCTATTATTTGTACAAGAGCATTGACAATATGGCCTACATAGTGGAAAAAAGAGAGTATGAGCATCAAATGAAAAGCCTCTTCGATCATTCACTCATTAAAATCATTGTCCTTCATCACCTCAAATAGTTTAACATTGCATGGGAGATTTTCATTGAGGAAGAGGTGTTCACTACACCACCAAATCAACCTACTAGACCTATTCCATCATCAAAATCAATTTTTCACAAGAAAAATAGGTCATCTAGCAGTAATACAATCAAGAGGACTAAAAATTAAAAAGAACTCAAGACCTATCAGAGAGGAGATATGCAGGTGTTTTCTCCACAGATTGTGTAAGGGGCGCTGCCTTCTTCATCAGCAAAACAAGGATATCATTAGCAGCAGGAGGCAGTTGTACAAGAGAAAGAAAGCCACCATGAGGAAGAAAAGGAGTTTGACCTGGTGGACTTGGATGTCCAAGATGGTCATGAAACCTAAAAACTGATCATCAAAGAGAAAGATTCCAAAATTAGAGAGCTGCAATATAATTTTGCAAGGGCGCAATTTGTCATTTCCTTCCTTGTGCAAGAAAATAAGGAGTTGAAAGATAAAAAAATACTCTTGGAAATGGAGTTGTTGAAGTCCAAGAGGCAAGATACCAAAGGCAAAGCATTGTTGGAACTTTATGAGTCTTATCATGATGATGCCCAAAACACCAAGAAGAGACGAAAAACAAGAGGTCTTAAGAGAGCATTAGAGCAGGAAAAACATGAGGCAGAAGAACTCACCTTTGTGGAAAGAATTGGAAGAGAAATCAGTGATGACAGAGAAGTTTGGCTTGACAGAGTTAACATACACCTGGAGAAGCTCCTTCATAAGGAAAATAAGGACAATTAGATGCTGAGACACATGGATGATCACTATCACACTAGGAAAAATATTTTCAATGTCAAGGTAAAACATGTGAGGGGTAAGCTTGAGGAAACCCTAAACAAGAAGAAGGGGAAGGGTAGACTTGGCTTACTTTCTGATGCTTCTTTAGTAGCTTGACATACTTCATCAGCACTTCATCAAGCAGTTTTTAAGGTTTTTTAGTATTTTTTGTGTTTTTTAGGAATTTTGGAAAAATTTCACACACTTTTTGCAAAGTCGCCTTGCAAAGAGCGTCACATGGGCCACACTACATTTTTTTGTGAAGGCCTCTAAATGAGAAAAAATCTGCATGGACAGATAGATAATTGTGTCTATATCACGTTTTTACTACCGGCACTCCAAAAATTGAGCTTTTGTTAGGTGGAAAAGGCCAAAAACCTCCTAAAAAATACCTTTCTACCTCCTTTTTCAACCTCATGCTGCGCATTTTGACCAGTCTTGGGATATTGCATTTTTTAGGAGCTTCACTCCATGAATTTCAGAGCTTGAGGACATTTTTTACAACTAGACTGGAAGAGATTTCCAATGAGTCATCTTGGGCCCAATTCAGACTTCTGGAATGCACCCAAATTTTGATTTGAAGGCCCAAATTGTGATTTTTACCAAGCACATTGCACTTTTCTCAAGCACGGTGCGCTTTTTACAGTCTGCTAATTTTTTTAGAATTTTCAAATTTTCTTAGTTGATTCATGGATTCCAAGGAGTTTTACTCATGTAAATGTAAAAGGTAAATGTAATTATGTATTTTATAGTTACTATGGGTAGATACGTCAAGTAAATATGTAATTTTGGGTCAAGTGAATGAGTTTCATCAAAGATAGGGATGAGTTGGTTAACCTCCCTAGTCATTAGGATTCAACTTGAGGATAGTGGAGATTAGCTCGACAAGTCATGGATTCGACCCCTGAGAGTGGGAGAAGCAGTTTTTCGTATATATATTTCATTTCCTTTCTCATTTCAAGGGTTGGATGCTGTGTAATTGATCTTTGAACACTAGTGTAATTAGTCATTTTTGGCAGGAACTAATATTCAATGTTGTAGCTATTTTGGTGGGATTCTTGTGCTATGTTTCTTTAGCAGTGCTGCCTCTTATGTTTCTGTATGTCTGAATCTATTATGCTCTCCATTTTCATGCCATATCTTAATGTGATTAATTCCTAAGTTAGATAGACATAATTCATTACTTGAGACTCTGCTTTAGAGGAATTATCATAGTTGTATTTCATTTTCTTCTGATTGAAAAGAATTCATGATTACCATGGTATTTTTGAAAACCCTAGCGGTATCTCATATTCATATTGATACCTGAATGTGCTAAAGGATATACCTACCTTGCCCCATCATATCTCTACAATTTTGATCCTCTATGCATTGACCTAGTTCTTCCCTAACCTATTCACTATCGAGCACTAGAAATCAATCATTCAAACCCTAGTGCTACTATACCTAGCCTAAAATCCTTATTATCCAGTCATCTAGACCGTGATATTGTGGAGAGAGCCCTATCATGCCTAGTAGGGCTAGCTACTTGGAAAAATATTGGTTTGTGGTTACCTTTACTCGTCTCCTTCCCATGATTCGGAGATTCGATGGAGTGCTAACATCTTGGCGACCATACTGGGGAGAAAGTGATAGATCCTCCCTGGTTGTATCATAATTTCATTGAATTCTAATAGTATCAAAGCAGATATCACTATATAAGAGAAGAACCAAAGTTTATTTTGAATAGGTGAATTGAATTTGTTGATTTATTCTTCAGGACGAGCAGGAGATCGGGATGTATTTTTGTGGACTGAGACTCAAATATGCCCTTGAGGGTAGCTCTAGTCACATAGTGTGGAACGACGTGATGGAGGTAGTGTTGGAGGAATACGAACTAAAGGAATTCATAGACAATGATATTCCCAAGCCCACAGAAGTAGATTCTCAAAATCTTGATGCATGGAAGAAGAATGTTGCAGAGGTCAAAAGGATTTTGTTACAAGAAGTTTGAGATAATATTGTCTCGAACCTCCATGGAATGGAAACTCCATATGCTATGTGTAAGGCCTTAACGGATTTGTTTCAAAAGAAAAGCAACTAAAGAAATTTGGCACTAAAGGATAAGCTTAGAAAATTCAAGATGGAGGAAGGTGACACAATACCAAAATAATTGACAAAATTCACTCAACGTCGAAATGAGCTTGGAATTTTTTTTATTACTGTTGTTGAGGATGATCTGGTGAGCCTAGCGCTTCTATCCCTTCTCAAGACATGACACAACTACCAGGATCTGGTAAATGGGAGGGAGAAGCTAAGATAGTGCAAGTGACTGTGGTCAAACTTGTTGCATGAAGAGATTAGGAGAAACAACAGAGACAAGACCTCTTCCAAAAAAGAGGACTTTTCATTAGTCAACAAAGGAAAGAAAGCCAAGGGAAAGAATTCCCAAGGCAAGAGGTAAAGAAGAAAGACCTCTCCAACATCAATTGTTTTTACTGTCATGATTTCAAGCACTATGCCATGAAATGTCCATAGAAGGAAAACAAGGAGCCTGCAGTTGCAATGATAGGTGAAGCTCTAGCTTCATAATTCTAGCTTTATTTTAATGGCATTGAATGCATGGCCAACACTCTAATTGGATTCATGCGTTATCTCGATAGCGGTGCCTCGTTCCATATGACAGGGAATATAGATCTCTTAAGTGACTTGGAGGAGAAAAACCTCAAGTAGAACATAGAGTTTAGAGACGAGTCTAGGTTCACAATTCTAGCTTTGTTTTACTGTCATTGCATGCATGGACAACACTCTAATTAGATTCATGTGTTATCTCAACAACGGTGCCTCGTTCCATATGACGAGGAATATAGATCTCTTAAGTGAATTGGAGGAGAAAGACCTCAAGAAAAACATAGAGTTTAGAGGTATAGCGCAACAGGCATAGGTACAATTTCCTTTCATAGGGAGTCTCGCTCCCTTCTCAGACTTATAAATGTTTTTTTTTTCCATAAATAAAGAAGAATCTTGTTTCCGTAGCGGTATTGGATGACCATGGCTATGATGTGATAGTTGGAAAAGAAGGTTTTCCTTAGACACATCGCCATGTGATAGGTGAAACACATGAGTGTGCTATTCAAGGACTTGTATGCTGTCGAGGTGGAAGACGCATGCAAAGCTTTGAGGAGCAAGGAAAAGGTGAGAGAATTGGTGGTTGAAAGGGAGCATGAATTACGTCTCAACATACATCGTGAGAAGAAGCCTTAGAAATTTGTGGAGCAGCCACAATTAGGAAACCAAAGAGGATACCGAGTGGAGGAATCCACTCAAACAGAGACCTCGAGTAGGGGAAATTTTAACCCAAGTGGGTAGAGGGAGGAGATGCAGCCATAGCTCGACGAAAGAGGTGGTGCGATGTGAGGCAATAGTCCAAGGGAACATAAATATGGGCAGGGTCCATTGAGATGTCTTGTGTCATGGATCAATACTTTGCTACGAGTGCCCAAAGTACATAGTAGTAGAATGCATGAGTGGCTGTTGATGTAATCATATGTTAGAATGACAATGCTGATATACTGGATAAATTAAATAAAATGTATTGGGTAGACATCATGAAGAGCTTCTAGCCTGTCACTTTCACTTTATTTTGAATTGTATTTTTATAAATGACAGAGAAAAGAAAATACTTTTAAGGTCTCTGTTGTGTGAGGTTTGAGCTGCTGAATTCAGAATCTCCACAATATGCATTTTTGCATCTATGTTTCGGGTCTAGATCAAGACCCATCATCACCACAAAACGAGAGGAAGTTCGATGTAATAAATATAAAACAAAAGAAGTGCATGAGAAACGAGGCTGAACCGACCAACAATATCAAGTAAATGAAAATACTATTCAAAATACAACACTGTGAGAAACTAGTTATACTCATATAAACAGAACTCAATCCCCGCAATATAAGGAAATGCACCGCTGTTTTAAGAACAAAAACTACTAGCCGATCTATAAACGGGAATAATAAAACCAAGAGAAGGAGACTGGAAGCCACAGTTCTCACTCCTCATTCCCATACTCGAGCTTCAAGACAATGGGATGCATATCAGAGTTTCAGAGGCATGGCCTGGAATTTGACTATCCATTACCAGATGCTGTAAATGCAGTCCACTAGTGTATGAATTTTTGTCCATAGTTCCCGCTGAAATTAAATCATACCTCACAAAAAAAACTTATTAGAGTTGCTGGCAATGAAGCAACGCACATCGTACCAAACATCCTGAGAGATCGATCAAGCAAATTCACTGCAGATTCAAACAATCAATGTCTTTTAACTCGTATGTACTTAATTTTGTTTATCATCTTGTGGCGATCAACAACTTCCTTTTCGATGATGGTATCAAGCTTCGGTCTCCAGCGTTGGCCCCTTGAGGCTACCAACTTCTCATAAGCCTTCTGCAATTCCGGAGTATTGCACAGTCTGTTCTCCTTATCTGCGGAAGCGTTTTCCACTGCATGCCCCCGTCCATCATCTTTGAGCCTCCCGTCTTCCATCAGCTTCGTAATGAATTCTGCGGATACTCTGATCCTCTGGCTTCCACTCACGTCCTTCTCTATCACGAACGGATTGCAGAGAACAGACGCACGTTCGATTCTGCGAAGACAGGCTGCTCCGCTCATACCACTGTGACCCTTTTGGGTCGGCCGTGATATGAAGGACGCCAGTGATTGAAGCGATAACTCACACTCGAAAAACTCCTCCGGCATAACAAAATATTTGTTTCCTGGTTTTAGTTTCTCGTTTGGCGAGAGACCATGGGTTTTCTTCCTGATGTAGAAGGAGTCAGAGTGGCAGACTAAATTCTGAGGAAATTCCTGGACGATTTGGCCGGCGGTGAGTGGCTTACCAAGGATTTGAACGCTGCCATTTGGGTGAACCAGTTGGATAGTTTTGTCCTCCTTTTTGTTGATGTACAGCGCGGTGAAAGAATTGCCCATATCGTTTATTCTCCTGTTTTCAACCGGCAAGTCCTGGAAATGCAAGTATGAAACATTAGGGTGTTAATGAAACCAAAGATTAGATCGCTGAAGCAATTGGGCAAAACTATTACAGCTATTTCCTTGACCTTAACTGTTCATTTACCTTAATTTTAAATGGAATACAAAACAATGGAAATCTTGGGTGCCTTGCTGGTAGATTTAGAGGATCGATTTCATGGAGATAGGAGCCACATTTGCCAATCTTGCTAACTCAATCTGATGAGGGGAAACTCGACCATACTTTCTAACGGATCAGAGCTTTTAAGTCCTCATACAGTATCCAGTGAAGATGAAATTTG
The DNA here is from genome assembly GCA_034641835.2 of Pinus albicaulis. Classification (NCBI taxonomy): domain Eukaryota; kingdom Viridiplantae; phylum Streptophyta; class Pinopsida; order Pinales; family Pinaceae; genus Pinus; species Pinus albicaulis. The sequence goes on from CM076572.1 coordinate 1,259,350,765, forward strand.
AAGTGTGGCGACAGCTCCCATCGACGAGAACAAGCATTCCGCGTGGGGATCGATCACCCAATTTGACCAACTACTTTTGATGAAGGCTACTCCGGCTGTAAAAGGGTGGCCTTCACTTTTGTGAGCTCCAACAATGGGAGGTGTCGTTAAATGCGAACCAGAGGCTACAACCGGTCAGAGTAAACGTGCAAAGGTAATGCAAATGATACATTTTTTTATTGGAAAATAATTAATGTCAGCAGAAGTAACTATTAAATTAGTAGCTGAAGTGTTTTTTTTTTAATAATTGTGATTAGATGAGTTATTGCTAGTTTTTCAAATAAGTTTTTGCCAATATGATAAATTTTCCTACCTCCGAAAAAGCACAACTAAACGAGTCAAACTAAAATGCATCAAAATCCAGTAACACAATGAGGCATCAATTTAATAATTTTCAGGTACTCCCAATACCCTAATTGACGTAGAGCCATGTGTTTGTTTACGTGGACATCTCCTTATTAGTGGCGAATGGGCAGGCCATGTTCAGAGGTGTGATGGTTATTGTCATCTTTTCCGTTACAATGTGCAATAAATATTGTTTAATAGTGAAATTTGAAGAGCCTTGGGTAACTCGAAGGGTAACCTCCACCGAGCCCATTTTCTTATTCCGCTGGTTTTATATTCTCTTCCACCTACGTGCCATTTTCTTCGGCATGGCTGCCATGGTGGTGGTCGTTCTTGACTCCCATTTATATTCTAAAGTTGAACACGCACGAGAGACGTTCTGCCATGGTGGTGGTCGTTCTCAAGTTGAACACGCAAGAGAGACGTTCTGCCATGGTGTTGGTCGTTCTTGTCATTCTCTGCTTCGTATTTGGTACTGCATGTTTGCCTCTCGCTTCGCTGCCATGACAATTACTTTTTTTGCTGCCATAGTAATTATTTTCTGTCTTCGTATGTCCCGTAGGTCAAGATTGAGGATCGAATGAGTTTGAAGTACCAATGTGTGATTATATTAAATTAAGCTAAAATTAACAGCGACACTGGTCATGCCATCCCCCCTCTCTGTGGCCTCGTTCTCTGATGTAGTCGTCTGGACAGCCTGTGCATGCATACGTTTTGACATCTTTCTCGCTGTAATTATTAGTTACCTCCCCCACTGCTCGTATTGTTATATCAAGTTCATTTACCTAAATTGCCCATTCTCATGTTAAATTAAATTAAAATTGTGCAAATTCCTAATGGGCTTGGAGACTTACTCGGCGCCCGACGGTTGATCCTGTATGGTGAAACTAAATCTTTGGGGTGTCCAAATTATTATATTGAAACCTCCAAAACTTATAACGATAGACCATAAAAAAATTATGCCAAGGGAAACCTCCAAAACTTAAAACAATAGACCATTAGAATTACTATTACAATTAGATAATCGCAGCACCACCTCACAATAACTAAAAACACACTCATAAATTAATACCTCCAAAACTTATAACAATAGACCAATAGAATTTCAATTTCAATTAGATAATCGCAGCACCAACTCACATTAATAAATGATTCGAAAGTGTCTAGGGCTACCTTTGGCAAAATTGAATTATATTCATTTATTTAAGATATATTATGAGAATCCTATGCTCAGATGTCTTGGCACTCACATTTATTTGTATGCCTTCAGTCATATATCTCCATTCAAATTTAGCTATTTAGTTCGTTTATTTTATTCTATTTTATTTTATTTTATATTTATTTATTTATTTATTTTTATTTTATTTTATAATATATTTATTTATTTGATATATTAAGTGGATAAATTTATGTTATAATTCAGTATGACTTTTGTGTGTAAATATGTTTATGGTCAAAATTAAATTTTATCTAATATTTACTAACAGAAAAGTAAAAATTTAAAAATCTAAATAATATAAATATAAATATTATTTTTTTTAAACAAAAATTTAAATAAATATATAAATAAACAATTAAAAATAAAATAATACAATAAATTAATTTTGTTTATTCCATATTCTTCTCACTACTTGAGATAGTATTCTTACTTGGAATAGTATTCTTTCAGGTTTTGTTGGTTCTCATTCTCTACTCCACTTGCATTAAGTCATCTAGCCAAAAGTATGATTTAAATTGCAATTCTTTTATTCACCAAGAATATGGTTTTAAATTGTAATTCTTTTTAAATAAACATGCTATGTGTATTTCCGAATAGAATCCCATTCAAAATTGTTACTCTAATAAGATTATATATATATATATATATATATATATATATATATATATATATATATATATAAAAGATCGGTAGTCTTGAAACAATTTGTGAATTATAAAACTTAAACAATATCCTGAGACTAAATGATTATTCGAGAAAAAAAACCAAAACTCGCAAACAAATGAAAAACAAGTATTGTAGTGGAACACCGGCTATCTATTATTTAACATGGTATTAAAACGAATGAGACGAATTGTGTGTTTAACATATATGGTAATAATAAGTTGTAGGGATTTTCTTTATAACTTATACGAAAACATCTTTTCTCTTATTCTTTCAATGCCCAAGGTAATAAAAAATTGTGTGTCCAATAGGAACTTTCTACTTTTAAAAAACACAGTTTAATCTCCGTAAAAGCCAGGTTTTTAAGATAAAGTATTAGAGGTGCTAAGATTAATAATTTTCTTCTGGATTTTAAGCTAATTTAATAAACGATAAAAATATTTTGGTTGTCCAAATTCCTTTATATTCATTTAATTTATTTTCTTCACTTTCATATTGGTTTTAGATGTCAAAGGATTTTGTTTGTTCAAATTCTTTTCCTATTACTTAATTTATTTTATTCACGTTGGTCTTTACTTTCGATTTCTCTATACAAAACTTTATTGTCAAGTCCCTACATTGTGCATAATAATTTGACATTGACTTTTTATATTAGTATAGATCTTATCATATTCATAGTAATGTTAATTTGATATCCTTTTTAAAATAAGAAGTTTTTTCATATGGTAATTAGATTTTTAAGTATTTAATAATTTAAATAGGCACTCTAAACATAATTATTGTGTTATTCATTCAAACACAATTATTTGGTATTCATTCAAACATGATATATAATTTTTGCACTGGATGCATTGATTTGAGTGTAGATGGTGATTTCTAATGCCATTTTATCGCTTGCACTGGATTCATAGATTTCAGTTTAGATGTTAATTCCTAATTATATTTGATTGTTTGCACTATATGCAATTATTTAAGTGTAGACTTTGATTTCTAATCTCATTGATTGTTAGAACTAGATGCATTGATTTAAGTGTAGATGTTTTCTAATTCTATTTCATTACTTGCACTAGATGCATTGATTTTAATGTAGACTTCAGTTTATAATTATATTTGATTTCTTCACTGGATGTATTTATTTCAGTGTATATATTGGTTTCTAATTCTATATGATTTCTTTCATTAGATGCATTGATTTCAGTGTAGATGTTGATGTAACTGGAAGTATAATGGTATATCAATATTAAAGTGATTGGTTTAATAGTGCACATTAATTTCAGTGTAATCAAAAAAATATTTACAAAACTAATAGTGTCACTAGTAATACGTCAAAAGTTGTGATACTGTGAAGTTAAAGGGACACTCTTAAGAATTAATTATCTCTCAAAAGTTGTGAGACCTAAAATTTTAAGAGTAATATTGATAGAATACATTATTAAAACTTGAAGATATATTTATTAATACTTAGAGGGACACTATTAAGCATTAATTAGTTTTCAAAGGTCGTGGTATGTAAAATTAAATGAAATAGATGTGCAATATCAATCATTTTCAAACTATTAACAAGATTGTCTCCCTTCTTCATCATCAACTAATTACTAATATACAATTACGTATACATATAGAAATATAAAAAAACAATTGTAGCATTTACAAACAATACCATTGAAATCCAAACACATAAACACACAAACCACTCAAAGCTTCCAAACGTAGATGTAAAAACCTTTCAAGGCAAGTAACATAGACTAAGTTATAGAAGATAATTTCACCCAGAGGTGCTCTACAACCTGTAGTATAGGGTAGATGTGTGAGTGTTAGATGTAATGTAAGATTGTATGTAATATTCCATGTAAGATTGTATGTAAATAAATATAAATATCAATAAAGTTGAGGTATGGTAAATAAATAAAACTTATTTTTACACTTACTCCATTTCTATGGTAAATAAATAAAAATATATATAAACTATAGGTATGGTAAATAAATAAAAACGATTTTTATATTTACTCCATAAATCTCTCTATATTTAAAAATCCTCAAAAGAGGTTTATTTAAATGAAGCCTATGGGCGGAATACCATGGGAAAAATTAATATTAATAACATGGGCTAGATACCATTGGCGAAATACCATATTTATAAAAATAGATATGTAATTAAATAAATGTAAAAGAGGTATAAAGAGGTATGGTAAATAAATAAAAATATATCAAATAAGATTAGAAATCAACATCTAATTATATACAAGGCTATGGGCCAAATAACATTGTAAATAACAGAGGTATTGTAAATAAATAAAATATAAATAAACTAGAGGTACGGTAAATAAATAAAACCTCTTTTTATATTTACTCCATAATCCTCTTTATATTTAGGAACACTCAAAAAAGAGGTTTTATTTAGGTGAAGCCTATGAGCCAAATACCATGGGCCATATAATTATTAATACCATGCCAAAAATATATATTATTAACCCTAATATTATATTAAAGTATAATTATTATTAAATATAATATTAGTTTTAATATATTATAATATTAATATTATTAAATTTAATAATTTTGGATTAGTAAAATATTAAATTTTTTATGTTATAATATATATTAATATATATTAATATATTATAATATATCATGATATTGGATATAGATGAGAGGGATGAACAAAGACATAGAGGTGGAGAGATAGGGTGATTTACAAGGGGAGAGATGGAGATAAATTAAAGGATATGGGAGAGGAGAAATGAAGAGAGTGAGAGGTACAGGAGTGAAAGAGGTAGAGAAGGGTAAGAGGGAAAGGGAGAGAGACAATAATATGGATGGGGAAGAGAGAGAAGAAGAGGGGGTGGGATATAGTGAGAGTGAGAGAGAGAGAGAGAGAGAGAGAGAGAGAGAGAGAGAGAGAGAGATAAAGGAAGAGAGGTTGTGAGAGAGGAGAGAGAGAGAGGGAAATATAGATGGAATTATAGGTGAGAGGGAGAGGTAATAATAAATACATAGAGATAGAAAGGTGGATGAGAGAGAGAGAGAGAGGAAGTGATAAGGAAGATAGAGAGAGAGGGAGAGAGGATAGAAGGAGGGAAGATAGATAGAAGTGGGGGAGAGGGATAGAACGGGAAGAGAGAGATATAGATGAAAGGTGAAGAGAGGGAAGAAGAGAGAGATGGAGATAGGGAGGGAGTGACAAACAGATTGATAGATGTGTATTGTGAGAGCATGTGTTTTTATGGGGGTGAGATAGAGAGACAAAAAAGGAGAGATGGAGGGAGAGATATATATATATGATGGAGGAGAGCAAGAAGAATATTTCTTGCACTAGATGCATTTCTTTCAATGTAGATGGTGATATATAATCATATTTGATTGTTTGCACTAGATGCATGGATTTTAGTGTAGATATTGATTTCTAATGATATTTGATTTTTTTGCACTAGATGCATGGTTTCAATGTAAATGATCTCTAATCCTATTTGGTTGCTTGCACTAAATTCAATGATTTGAATGTATATGGAGTTGGAGGCGGGTGGAGGGAGGGATAAAGAAAGACAATGAGAGTGAGAAGTGGAGAGAGAGAGGGACTGACAAGGAGAGATGTAGAGAGAGTGTGTATGTTCGGGGGGTGAGATAAAGAGACAAAGAGGGATATATGGAGAGAGGTGGGTGAGAAGGAGAGAGATATAGTAACATACACAAACAGAGAGAGAGAGAGAGAGAGAGAGAGAGAGAGAGAGGTAGGAGATAAAGGGAGAGAGAGGAAGGATAAGAGAGAGGATCTGGAGAGAGAGTAGGAGAGTGATGGGGAAATAGAGTATTGAGAGAGAGAGAGAGAGAGAGGGAGAGAGAGAGAAATGGAGAGAGAGGAGGAGAGCGATGGGGGAAGAGAGAATATTGGAGAGAGAGAGAGAGAGAGAGAGAGAGAGAGAGAGAGAGAGTAGAGTGATGGGGGAAGAGAGAGTATTGAAGAGAGGGAGAGAGAGAGAGAAAGAGATGGTATGTTTGGGCGTGTGATAAAGAGAAAAATAAGGAGAGATGGACATGGGGGGAGAGAAGGAGAGAGGGATGTAAGATGAAATAAATAGAGATAGAAATGTGGAGAGAGAGAGGAGAGAGGAAGTGATAAGGAAGGTAGAGAGAGAGGGGAGAGAGTATATAATGATGAAGGAGAGAGGAAGCTGAGAGTGCGCGAATGGAATATAGAGATATAGATGAAAGGTGAAGAGAGGCAAGAAGAGAGAGATGGAGAGAGGGAGGGAGTGACAAAGATACTAATAGATATGGATTGCAAGAGCATGTGTGTTTATTGGGGTCATATAGAGAGACAAATAAGGGGAGATGGAGGAGGTATACATATATAAGGAGGTGAGATAGGGAATAATATTTCTTGCACTAGATGCATTGATTTTATCGTAGATGGTGATTTCTAATACAAATTTATTATTTGCACTAGATGCTTTGATTTTAGTGTAGATATTGATTTCTAATGATATTTCATTGCTTGCACTAGATGCATTGATTTTAGGCAGTAGTTTATTCATAATAATATTGGATTGCTTGCACTAAATGCATTAATTTCAGTGCAAATGGTGATTTATAATCCTATTTGTTTGCTTTCACTAGATGCATCGATTATAGTGTAGATGTTGATTTCTAATTATATTTGATTTTTTGCACTAGATGCATTTATTTCAATGTAGTTGATTTCTAATTCTATTTGATTTTTACGCGTAAATGCATTGATTTCAAGTGTAGATGGTGATTTCGAATCCTATTTGATTTATTTCACTAGATGCATTGATTTCAATGTACTTGGATATTTCTAATCCCATTTGATTTCATGCAATAAATACATTGATTTCACTATAGATGTTGGTTTCTAATATTATTTGATTCCTTGCATTAGATACATTGATTTCAGTGTAGAAGTTGTTTTCTAATATTATTTGATTCCTTGCATTAGATGCATTGATTTCAGTGTAGATGTTGATTTCTGATATGATGTAATTGGATGTATGATGCTACATTAATTTTAAAGTGATTGGATTAACAATATCGATTGATTTCAGTGCAATCACAAAAATTTATTAATAGTCTACATTGATTTTTGTGTTATAATAATTTAACCTATTAATATTGGAGAGAAAGAGAGACAAGGTATCATGTTTACTACGACAACTCGAGCTAAATATTTAAATAGTTTATGAGTTCAATTATCATTTTCTTATAATCGATATGAAAAGATGACAAAACTAACAAGGGCGACAATAAGAATATTAGATGAAAATAGTTTGAGATTGTTCACAATGAAGACTATTTGTAACTCACTACATTCTTATTATTCATCTTTTCTATTATTCAATACTATTGTTGTCACTTTGCATTAAAAAATGTATTTCAACATTTTTCATCATTAAAGTTATTAACAATATTTATCATCTCAAAAAAATGAGGTAACAAACAAAATTTAATATTAAAATGACCTGGTTAATCTTAGAAATATTTAGAATATTTAAAATGATTATATTAATATATGATATATTTATATATTATTGATAAAATTAATTATATATTTGAAATATTTTCCTTGGTTTCATAAGACTGAAATCAACCTAGATCCATCTTAACTCCAGATCTATCAAGCATTAAGAGGGATCAATTTTCTCAATGTGAAAACATTTCCTCAAGTTTTGCACCAAAAAAAGAGGTTTGCACTTCGAGAGCTTTGATCCCTCTCAGCACTTGATAGATCCAGAGTTAAGATGGATCTAGGCTGGTGATATGATCATGTGAAGTAAAGAAAACATAATGTAAATATCAAAGTATGAATTTTACCTCAAACATATACATAATAATGATAATCTAAAAAATGTGACATTGTTGCCCTCAATCTGAAGCAACCCAGATCCATCTAAACTTTTTAATCTATCATATGCTCAGAGAAGGATCAAATCAGCCAAGGTGCAAGCCTTTCTCAAATTCTAAATTCCAAAAAGAAGGTTTTCACCTAAAGGGATTTGATCTCCCTCCGCGCATGATAGATACGAAAGTTAGATGCATATGAGGTCATTATATATTCACATATCATATTATTAGTATTATTTTCATACGCGAAAATAGTAGTACGAGGCCTCCGATTATTTTTTGGTTTCTAGGTTTAATTACGTCGAAGGAATTCTCTCTATGGTCTTTCGAGTGCAAACATTATTCAATTTGGCGAATGAACTAGCTTCAATTTCATTCTCCTTAAGATAATTAAAAAATCCACACATAGCATTGTTATATATCACCCCGATTCACTAGCATTCTAGTATTTCACTATTTTATGTGCCTTCCATTACTTTCTCAGGGCCTCTTCCCATCCAATGTGTTAGAGGAAGAAAGGTGGTTAGCCCACTCCCTCGAAGGTGAAGTGGTTGCATTGTTCCATGTTGTATTATGATCGGTTCTTTAAGACATTAAGGATTGGCCAACCTCGATGTTCTCCTCCTTTGCGGAATTTTCCGAGCTAGATTTTCATGTCAAATATTACCACACAATCAATTTCGCCTCCATTAAGTATGAAATTTTCCCTGGTGTGGTATCTCAAAGAAGCCTCACATATTGCACGCTATTTAGTTGTTGCAGGAGGTAGGGAAACATGTCATCCATTGACAATTCTATGGTTTAAAATTTTATGACATCAGTCAAGACCAATGTGGTAGATACAACCCACGAAAAATCCAAGAATTTGGGCCGACTATGGTCATCATTATGTCAAGGTCATTAAGGTGTGTATTTTGGAGCTCTTCACTCGCTAAGAGATTAGAAGTCATAAGGCCCGTCATGGAAGGTGAGATTTGCACTCATGGGGGAATCCATATTCAATGACTGTGGAAAACAAGATATTTTAATTTTTCTCATTATTCCTCATTTATAGATATTATGTCCATTGGCTTCCAAATAGTTATCCTTTTCCATTAATTTTTAGGGAAGATTTTAGTGTGTTTGCAATTGCCTCCTTTTCATCTTTTGAAATTATGCTTGAGACCCTAGCCCATTGAATTCCCATCTACAAAATTCAAGGGAGTTTTCTCTTTTTAAGAATCTCCAAATGAATTAAATTTTTTGTGAAATATTGGGCACCCTTCCAAAACAACATTTCTATATTCATGCTTTCGCTAGTAGTTGATCTCTTTGTGGATGAGAGATATTAGTTAGATGGTTGAGCTTGGTTAGGTATTCCCCAAAAGGGTTTTAGATATGAACACCCTAATAAAGTTTAAATATTTTAGAGACATGTATTTTCCCTCCTTGGTATAAGTTTCCAAACTATGCAAAGGAGTTGTTCAAAGCCAAAGGCTTCTTGAGAGTTGTAAGATAGTACCAAATTTGGAAAGGTCCTACTAGTGACATTGCAACAATAAAGAAGTATGTTCCATAAACAAAAAATGATCTACGAATGAAATATAAACAATGATTAGATTAGTTCCAATTTTTTTTTGTTTTTTGTGAAGTGTGCTAAGAGTAAGTATACCATGATAAAGAGAAGTATCCATTAACGAAATTTTAATATTTGAATTAAATACCATTTTAATGCTTTCAACAAGATTGGATTCTTGGTCCGAGATGTGCATTTCATACCCCAGTATGACCCTGATGTGTAAGTATGTTCGTGCTCAAAGTTAAATCTTACTTAATAATCGACCAACAAAAAATATAATTTAAATCACTATATAAATGAACAATTAAGAATGGAATAACACAAAAAATTTAGTTTCTCCATTCGATATTCTTCATACTACATGAAATGGTGTTCTTTCTACAGCTACTATTGGTTCTCATTCACTAGATTCTTGTTGTTCGCTCGTGCATAAATCATCTAGCCAAGACAATTCTACTATTCTCCAAGAATATGGTTTAGATTGTAATTCATTTTAAATAAACCTTTTGATTTGCTGTATGCCGGAATATAGTTCCATTCAAAAAAATTTCTCTAATAGGGTTCAAAAGAAGGATTAAATTCAAAACAAACAACAGGTAAAATTAGATTATGGGGAATTTTCCAAGAATTTTTCGATTATAGATCTTAAAAACAACATCTTGAGACATAATTATTTTTCCAAAAAATACGACTCGAAAAAATAAAATGAAAACAAGTGTTGTAGTGGAACATTGCTTATCTATTATTTAACATGGTATTAAAAAGAGTCATAAGAATTGTGTGTTTAACAACTCATGTAATAATACAAAGTAGATATTTTCTTTATAATTTATATGGAAAACATCTTCTTTTCTCTTATTCCTTTTGTTAGAGTGAATTATAATCGCAAGGGTATGAAAAAAACTCACTTTAGCTGTGCATAACAAACAACCCTAAAATCAAATGTGGCTGTCAATTTCCTTAGATCTGCAGTAGGTGATCAAACTGAATGCTACAAAAATCCAAATCTATGCAGTTAAAGACATTGAAAATAAAAAATAAACAAGAGCTGCTCCATACATCCAATAGACAAGACAAGAATTTATAAAGATTTTTTTGTATTATCACATCTAGGAAGGGAACACGAAAAGATGTTACCAGTCTCCCTCAATGGGATGGGTTCATGTATGTCCTCGGCGCTTCAAATCCAATATCTATCTCTCTTGATGGTGCAAAAAAACCAGACAAAATAGAACCCAAAGGGAGCTCACAAGAAAAAGTAGAACAAATATGACAATGATGGAGGATCAAAGTCAGACAAAAATTATAGATCAAATGGTGATGAAAACGGTAGTGAATGAATGGAAAAACCCTTCTATTTATAACAAAATATTGAGTTTGTCTAGATATTGGTGCATAATTAAAATATTATTAAGAAAATCTAGATCAAACTTACTTGGACTATTTTATTATTTTTGGTGGAGGGAAAAGGGGATTTATGAATTGGTTAAATCTCTTTATTTAGAAATAATTAAGAAATAAATTATTTATTTATTATTTCAAGGATGAGGTTAAGGAATAATTAAATAAATAATGATTTATTTAATTATTTAAAAATGATTTAGTCAAATTCAACGAGTATTATTAAATAATGATTCCTAGAGAATAATAAGATAAATAATAATTTATCTAATTAATTCTCATGTTTTGGGTTAAATATGACAAGGAATATTATTTAAACAATGGTTTAGCTAATTATTCCTATAGTAAAATAAAAAAAATGGGGATTTATTTAATTATTCCTCATCAGTTTTCCTGTTTAGACGAGAAATAATTTAATAAACTATGGGTTATTAAATTATTTCTCATAGTGAAAGAAATTTTACTATGCTAAAATTGGTATTACATGGTGTACTTTAGTCCATCTAATAGTAACATGTTAGATTACCAAAAATTGGTGTAACATATTTCCCCCCAACGTGCGAGCGTTAGGAGCTAATCGTATGACTAATGTACGTTGTAAAAATATAATCACTAGACACCGAAGGGGGACTTAGAGAGAGAGAAATATAAGAGAGACCGAAGTGAGAGAGGAAAAGACACTCGAGGAGGTGAGACTTAAAGGTTTGAAAAGTCTCTTTTATGAGTGATTAACTATTCTCAATGAGGAGAGGGAGGCATACCTATGCTCATCGAGATGAAAAAGTATAAAGACTAATGGTTCTCCTAGTAAACATGGGATTGAGCTATATAGTACATGCTAGCATAAACATGGGCTAGATAAAAAAAGATAATGGATTCCACATATGTATGGTGCCTAGGAAAACAATAAGGAATTATATAATAATACATGAGTACATGAGATATAATAACAACCGAAGAGGCCCCTGTAGAATAGGAAAGGGCTTTGAAAATTTGAATGATACATGGAACCTAAAAGGTGCTACAAGTGACTATGGCCGAACCATTAAATATATGGAGCTGCATCGAAGGATGTAGTAAAGAGGTCATCTCGGGTATGTGTGTGGGGGTACCTAAACGGCCACCCCCCTCATGACCCTTGAAACATCACACGCATGCCCGATAATCACCGGTAAAATCTACTCGAATCACCGAACCATCAAGTATACGAGATCTCGATCATGCCATGAGGAGATGGAACCGAGAAACAATCAATTCAAAAGGGAAGTAAATGGTCCCTTTGCTTGATCTCGAGGCATGGAAGAAGAGTGGAAGCTAGAACCAAGGTACACTTCCCTCTATACCCGCCTTCCGGAATGAATAAGTGATGTCAATAGAAGAAGGTCCGCCATAGGTGAGGAAATGAGGAATCCTCAACCAAGGCATGAGAGATAATAGTAGAGCGACTAATATACTGACACCATGGATGATAGTGGTATGGGGGATACTGAGAAAAGGCTGAAGACTTCCCTTGTTAGACCATAAAGGGAATAGATGACCTGGTAGCTACTGACTCGACTCTAGAGGGGATAGGGGACAGTATGACTGGAGGCCAAAATGTGTGACATGAGGGAGGTACAAAGAAATGAAGGATGGAAGAGTATGACAGGAGATAAAAGGAACTTGGGACAGACTCCATGGATGCAATGATGACTCAACTCGGATGCTCTAAACAAGGGAAACTCAATGATTCTTCCACACAGAATAGGTCCAGTGAGGACCATAGAAACATGAGTAAAAGCTGCTTACTCAAGATGAAAATCGACACGAGCATCGACAAGTATGAAGGAAAAATTGTGCCCTAAGTACAAGTGTCTCAAGTGAACAAATTTGATATTGAGAAGTGATGAAGTGACCCTTCTTAGAAAAAATACTTCCAGGTGAAGTATCAAATCACCAAAAGCAAAAGGATACCCACTTGAGTGCTCGGTGGGATATTTCCAATGGTGTTAATGGTTCATCAAACCGAGCTACGGTTTGGTCGTAATTGGTAAAAAAACAAATTGGGGTTTGTCTTTCAATAAGGAAATTTCCATCCAATTTTATTCATTTGAAAGTGTAGTTGTAGTGGATGTGGATAAGAGGAAAAGGCCATAAATCTTGTGGCGATCATAACAGACAGACCAACCATTGCAATCGAGATCTGCAAATTTTAGGCAGGTGATCTTAATTGTTTAAAGGTGGCCTTAATTCTTCTTGGAAGGATGGTCTTGGTAAAGAATCAAGGTAAGAAACGAATACGAGATTGAACCGCTAAAAAGGTCTAGAATCATCTCTCGCCCACCAATTTAAACAGAGGGACCAAGTGTTAAGTATGGTATCACACAAAGTAGAATATTTGAAGATAGGGTATCAAAAATCTATGATATATGGCTCGCCCAGGAGAGACCCAGAGGTCCGACTATAAAAGGAATGGGAGGATAATTGACCATACATAGATTGGGTGGGTCTAGGTCAAGAATTTGGTTAATCAAGGGAGAAGGTGGCTAGGGGTGCCATCATGCCCCCAAGAATATGTGTTGGAGGGGATTGATCTAGTATGCGAGAGGTGGGAAGGATGCCCCAAGCTAGAGGAGTTTATGGAGCTCCATATATGGTGTCACCATACCAAAGAATGTCTTTGGAGATAATGAATTGGTGCTCACTAAAAAAATATAGAGGTTGGTCCACAACAATGTCTAAGGGAATGGGTTGTTGATGTAAGATGAAGGAATGATGAGGGGGATCATCCCTAGAGTGATTGGAAGTGATATGGGACTCTAGAGGTTCTTCTAAATGGGGAATAATAATGGTACTCAGAGTCGACATGACCAAATGCACTAGGTTGTGAATAATTGCTTCTCCCGAACTCTTAATTATGGGCAACCCATTACCCAAACATTGGTCGTCAATGTAATGGCCACAAGGTGTATGTGGCTCGAATGCACGGGTTCAATGTAAGGGGTGTTAGATAAAGTCAAGGGTGGTAAATTCTTCCATATTGTTATCATTGCAATAGAACATGGGGTGACTGGAGAATAAAGACCGCATGATGTGGTGAATCTACCCTGAATCATCATCATGAGAAATGAGGTTCACATGTGCATCGTCATGGAGGGTGAATCGATAAACAAGTAGATGAAGAATCTACCATTGTTGAGCCCAAGGTTGTCGTTGAAGGGAGGTTAGGCGAAAAAGAAGGGGATGCCCCGCAGGGGTCTTCCACCATGGATCTCATAGATGATAAAAAGTAGAGGATAGTGGTCGAAGATTCTACTATCTCGACATCGAGAGGGGGATATGTCAATGAGAGTGGATGTGTCCTATACTTTTGCTAAAGCAAAAATTGCAAGTAAGGGAGAGGTAGACTCATTGTGCTTAGCCTCAAATTGGTGAATAACTTCCAAGGAGGTGTGGAAATATTCGAGGCATGGACGAGAGGTCAATATAGTGGCCATGGAGATTACAAAAAAGCACAAGTTTTATTTGTATGAAAATTCTTGAGTTTCTTGGTTGAAGCCGATAAACCGACATGGACTTCGGGGACATCGGACTCGGGGAAACGCTCGTTGACCATGGGTTCAAGACGAGGCATTTCAGGGAAAAAATTGTGGGTTGAATAACTAGAAACATCACACAAAGTGCACGAGAGGTGTATGCTTTGTAGGCTTAGGAGGAGTAGGTTTTGGGCTGGGTAGCCTTGTCCTTAGGTGCATTTTTGTGGGATTTTCTCCCCTCACCCAAAGCTTTCATAACAGGAGTAGATTCTTGTTGAGGTGGTTAAGGCACAAAAGTGAAGGGAGAAGTCATAGAGACTAGTTGGATCGGGGTTAAAGCAGTTTAAGGTTTGAGCTTACTAGTCGGGGTATTGACCGGGGGTACCAATGTACTAGACTAGGATCCCCGGGGTCATGTTGGGAATGTTCAAGGAAGACATAACAGTACCAAAAATACTCGAACAGTGGAGCAAAAAAAAGTATCTGAGTGGGAGGGGGTAATGGCCAGGGAAGAATAGCTCCAAGATTGTTAAGGCTAAGGGGAACCATTCCATGAGGAAAAACAAGGACCAGGGACAATAGCTATAGATGAAGGGCCTTGAGGAGGAGGTCCCAAAGGTTGAGTCAAAGTACTAGGAGGAGGTTACAAAGGGTTAGGTTGTTGATTAGTCGAACCTAACCATTTGACGTCTGAACGAGATGATTGCATCATGCAAACATTTGGCAAGCTAGGGTCGGGGATAAGAGGGGCGAGACTAGAAAAATAAACCAATAAAAGAGGAATATTTATAGACCATGGGTGAGAAACTGTCAAAGGTTCGAAATCGTTTGTTTATTGGCCACCGAATAAATAATGGAAACTAGAGAGGTCCGAGACTTCGGTTCCTAATATGTCGACGGATCTATTGTGACAATATTTATGTCGTGAGGAAAGCTCATATTACGGTGAAGGGAATATGGGACAACATACATCACATAAGCATAGCTAAGACTCTATATAATTTTGTAGTCTAAGGGGGCATCAATGACTTCAATGTCAACACAAAACAATTTTTTCCCCTGCAAGAGTAATAGTACAGTATGCGGAACATGGAAAGGGGATGGGAAGAGTGGCAATACCACACACGGAGGGTGATAGTGGAAGGGCTAACTCGGGCAATACAATATTTTTCCAAATAGAAGCAAACATCACGCGGTGGATGTCCCCTCGTCAATGATACATCGGGGAGACATTGGCATTCCCAGATCTTGATAGGTATTTGGAAGGTGATGGATGAAAATAGGGGTGGATGCTCGACTTTTCAACATCGAAGATAATCAAATGATCATCTAAAGGATCCACATCACCCATGGCGAGTTAGTAGACCTTAACATTTTGATGGGCCGGATTGGAGGACTTCCAGTGTGGACATGGTGGCAAAGGATTGTGCCAAGTCATCTACTATACTGTGGGTGTGGGTGGATTTACCGAAGCAATGTTTCGGCATAACGGTCATTTAGGGATCTTTGTATGTACCTATGCCTTAGGCTGAGGGATCCGTAAAGGACCATTGGGTGGTGAATTGGTTCTGTGGGACTTGAGGACTAGTGGCTCGGTTTTGGACATAGTGGGAGGCTTGGTGTACTTGCCACAACCGAGTCCGAAGGTTGAGATCATCGTATTGGCACTGGTCATATTGTATCATAAGGATCTCGGTAATTAGAGGTACCGGATAGAGGAGGTTGAGCGGCCGCCTAACCTTCGGGGGGATGGGTAGCCACATATCCTTGCTAGGGGGAATTATTGGTAAACACAACTCGTTAAGTAGGCACAAACATTAGGAGGAACCAAAGAAGAGGCTTGTTTTCCTTGAGATTTTGCTTGAGCTTCCCATAGTTGATGCATTTGAGGTAAAAGGGGACAATCATGGGTATAGTGACCATGGAAACCGCAACAAGAACAAGGCTTATTCAAATGAAGAGGCCTGTTCTACTTGGGCCGATCACCATATTTCTAAGTTGCATTGTTAGATGTATTCCCTTGGGGATTGTTTCCTTGATTACCTTGAGCGGTTTGGTTCTAGTTTCCTTTCCTCTTCCTTTTTTTAAGTGGGAGGATTAGTCACACTCTTATCTGCATACACCTGACCCTAAGAAGGCGAGTGGCTACTATTGCGAAGCCCGAGAAGGAATGGGAGGTTGAGGTGCTTGTGCTCTGGGAGGATCTGGAGCACTTGGTTTTGGATACATATAGTAACAAGGTTGAGAAACATTGGGGTAAATAGGTTAGGTAATAGAAGACCCTCACGTCGGAGGATGCGGTTGGGAAAAGGCGTGAGGCATGCATGTGTCCCTAGATACATGCTTCGTCGGGGAGAGGGAAAAGTGTTTGAGGAGGCGGCCCCTCCCTCGGTGGAAATCATAACCCAAAGGAGAATGAGTGTACAAATGTCAAAGGGATCCAAAGATAGCATCTGTGGCATGAGATGCCACTGGTGCATTAGCACCACCGAGGTCTAGGGAGATCTGTGTAAGATAGTATAAACATAACTAGATTTCTCGTAGATCGAGTCATATTTAAAATAAACTTGGAGAGCTTCTTCTTCGGTCTAAGGAAAGTGAGATGCAACATCTTTACCAATAGAGGGAAAAAGGGATATGAGAGACCATTCCATGTAGGCACGGTTTTTGAAAAGCTGCGACTTGACATAATCTCTTCCTTCTACGCCATTCTTGAACGTGGTCATATAGGCAAAGGTGGCAAAAGTTTTGACGGAAAGCGATCGAAAGTTCGGTACCGATGTCATAGCAAAGGGAGAAGATGGAAGTAGGATAGAAACACCTTTGTAAGGGTCACAAAAGTAGCATGAGAGGTAGCAGCCCGATCGACATAGCACTTGGAATCTTCTACAACAAGCGTATGCTAGAATAATCGAAGACGAGATCGAGTCATCGATGATAGAGTTGGATGAACACCTCATGTATAAAGAATGAACATGGTTGATAGGATCCTCTTCAACATTTACTTCAAACTTAGGGATGTACGACAAAATCTTTTTTGGCATTGCAAGCTAACTTGGATCATGGTTGATAGGGTCATTAATCAACCGGGATGAACTCGAGATGGCTTAGGCCCGCCATATAAGGAAGCAAGGAATTAGTCGGGACCCTATCTCGTTGCGGCTCCACTAGTAGCGACTCGAGCATTAGATCTAGTTCCACCATCAACCGTAGGTCCCTGCACCAGAAATGATGAAGGTTAAAGGTGGAGGAGAACCGGGGATAGGAATAGAAGGAGAACTCGATGAACCAAAATTAGTTTTGGAATGGGGGACTCGACGGAACACTAACTCGGACCCTACATGGTGGGGTAAGTCTTCCTATTGGAAACTAAGGATGAAGGCCTTGGATTCTCTGTGATAAATGCCTTGGTGGAAAAATGATGGAAAATATACACATAACCTAATAAGGAATAGAGGTAAACAAGGCACGGATACGCGAGATTAATTAATTAATTACAATGTTTCGAGTCTTGTCCTGGAGGTGTAAACCGAGCGCTCTTCTCCTTAGGTGTGTGTGTGTGTGATAAGTTTGTTAATTTTAATCAAGCCCTAGACATGTGTATAGAGAAAAGACAAAAGAAGATTTTTATAATTGTAATTAAAACTGAAAGCTACCGTAAATAAAACTAAAAAGCGACGATAAAATTAATAGCTCAAGATGCATAAATTTAAACAAAAAAATGAGGGCTTCCCAACAACTAGCCTAAGGGTTGGGAAAAAATCTACTCAAAAACAAACAATATGGCCAATAGATCTAAGTTCAAGAGGGATAGTGATATAACTCGTCGGATCTACTAAAAAGCGGTGCATAAAAAAAGCAAGAAACCGTGAGGGGAAAAATGTTGAAAAGTAGGTGGCGAAAGGCTACAAACTAAAGGAAAACATAGGGGAGCCTATATGGAGGACCGTGAAAAAAAGCTGAAAAAAGTGCGTTTTGGATGTACAAATAATCTGATCTAAAATGGACCCTGAAAAGACGGGTTCAAATATGAAAAAAATGGTTGAAAAATCCATGTTTTCTTCTTTAAATGAATGCAACACCAAAAAAAACTATGTTGTTGATGATAGATCTCTTAATGTTGTAGGGTCTAGAACCATTCATCTAGATAATGGTCAATTTAATGATGTATTATGTGTTCCCACCTTACCACTACAATCCTCTCTCTATTTATCATATAACTCATTCGGTTAAAGGGGAAAATGTATAATTCTCACCTCATGATGTTGTAATTATCAATCTAAGATATCCTAGACATATTTTAGCTATCGGCATTGTTGATGATTCCACAAGGTTGTATAAGTTTGACAACTTTGGGTCATCATGTCTTCCCTCCATTTTTGTTTGCTCATAATGATGAAGTGCGAAAACTTTGGCATGAGCAATTTGGTCACTTAAACTATCACTCTCTTCAAACTCTATATAAAGAAAATATGGTGACATGTCTTCCTATGGTATATTGCCGAGATGGTGTTTGTTACTGGTTGTGTAGTCGAGAAAACATCATCGGGATATTTTTGACAAACATGCCTCTTGGCACGCTTCAACCCCTTTACATATTGTGCACAATGATTTATGTGGTCCACTTCTAGTTTTTTTCTTTTCTCTTGCTACAAGTACTTCTTAAATTTCATTGATGATTTTTTCCTTACACACTTGGGTATATTTCTTAAAACTCAAGAGTGAAGTTCTTAGCATGTTCTTGGCCTTTAAGGCCTTTGTTGAGAAAAAAGTATGGACATCAAATTTTTAAGTTAAGATATGACAATGCAAAAGAATATGTTAACAAAAAAAATTTTCAACTTTCTCACTAAGCATGGAATTCAAATGGAAAATATTGTTCTATATAATCCACAACAAAAATTGTGTAGCTGAAAGGAAGGATCACACTTTAAAACAAATGGATAATTTTATGCTTCAATCTAAAGGACTTAGTCTTAATTTTTGGGAAGAAGTAACTAAATGTGCAAATTACATAGTAAATCACACTCCTACTAAGGTTTTAAGGAATACAACTCTAGAAGAAGGCTAGAGTTCAATCAAGCCGATGTAAGTCAGCTTTTGTGTTTTTGGAAGTGAAGCTTGGGCCCATATTCCGGATGCGAAACATAAAGCCTTAGAACCTAAGAGTGAAAAATGAATTTTTGTTAGATATTCGAAGATGTCAAAGGATAAAAAATTCTTCAACCAATATCCAAAAATGTAATCATTAGAAGAGATGTAAAATTTTATGAAAATATATTAGCCTCCGAGCCTAGTTCGGCGGGTGTGCCACCTTTGGCCTCGCGAGCCAAATTCGAGCATATGTTCCACCTTTCTCTATCTCTTCTATTTTGATAACATTCCTTCTAGTTTGAATGATGCCGTCAGGATGAAAATCCTCCTCCACCCCCTCAAGATCTTAATTCATCTCCACAACTTCCAAAATGGGCCTTCTCTACTTGGGATGCTACGGGTTCTCTTGCATGTGACCCTACGGATCAATGTTGTACATATTCTCGGCTTTGATAGAGCCTCTTCCTTATTGGCTCAAGTTCAAGAAAATCCCGATTTAGGCGACTTTAAATAAGCTTCGAGGTCATCCAAATTGGTGTGTAGTTATGAATGAAGAATATTGCTCCTTATTGGAAAACGATACTTGGGATCTTGTTCCTCTTCCAAAGGGAAGAAAACTTGTCGTATGCAAATGGGTTTACGAACAAAGTTTAGACCATATGGAAAAGTGGATAAACATAAATCTCATCTTTTTTTTCTAAAGGATTTTCACAAGTTGAAGGAATTGTCTATATTGAAACCTTCTCCCCTTTTGCCAAAATGAATTATATCCACCTTGTTCTTTCCCTTGCTTCCTCCTTTAAATGGGAAGTCCATCATATGGATGTTAAATATTCCTTCTTACATGGGTATTTTCATGAAAAAATATATATGGAACAACCCCATGGCTTTATCCAAAGTAAATCTAGCCTTGTTTTTCACCTTAGGAAGTCTCTTTATGGTCTCAAACAAGCTCCTCAAGCTTGGTATGCCAAAATGGTTGACTTTCTCTTAGATAATGGCTTTCCTAGATGTCATTCGGACAACATTGTCTACACAAAGAAAGTGGGTAAGTCCTTAATCATCCTTGTTATTATGTTAATGATATTAACCTTACTGGGTAGTGATCCAAACCATATAAACTATGTGAAGTCTAGCCTCAAAAAACAAGTTTGAAATGAAAAACTTAGCACACTTGAATTATTTCCTTGGTCTTCAAGTCTTGCAATCCCCGAGGAGATATTACCCTTTCTTAGTCAAAGTATGCCCTGTGGTCTTCTACGCCACTTTCACATGGAAGAATGTAAGCCAACCCCTTCTCCCTTTTTAGTCCCACAATCAAGCTTCCAGTCACTTGTACTTCCCCCCGAATTTGATTCTACCTTATAATGTCAACTTGTTGGTAAAATTTTGTATCTAACCCATAGCCATCGTGACCTTTCCTTTGCTATTGGTCTTGTTGCTCGATTTATAAACAAACCTCATGAAAGTCATTGGAAAGTAGATAAAATAATACTTTTGATATATTCGAGGTACAATTCAGTTAGATATTCAATATAGTGGAGTAACATCCCCATTGTTGATTATTTTCACTGATTTTGATTGGGTTGGTGACCTTGATGATCGAAAGTTTGTTTTACGCTACGTATTCACTCTTGGTTCATCACCCGCTACATGTTCTTGTAAGAAACAAAGCTGCCATCTCTCTTTCTTTGGAAGAAGCAGAGTATCATGGTGCGATTGAAGCCGGAAAAGGAGGCCCCTGTGGCTTTGTAAAATACTTGTATGATTTTTTGGAATCACGATTGTTGTTAGAAAAAAAACCCACGTGTATTAGTCTCCAATACAATCGCGGAGTTAGGATCCATGAGAGGTGGTTAGTACATGTGAGCCAATTGGATTATTTAGCTTGATGGCTATAGGTATGCTTTTTTCGGGATGGAACGGGACGAAACAAGATAGGGACTCGGGTGGGGGGAGCAAGGAATGATGAAAACTATGAGGCTTTAGTCGTAATGTATCCATAGAAGACTAAGCAAGGGAAGAACACTCTAAACAGGGGAACCTACGGGAAAGTGGAGCGTAAGAAGAGGCCCCCTAGCCACTTCCAAGCACCTAAACTCCATATCGAACGGGAACTGGAATGGGTACTTCCACTCTGGATCAATTAGTTATTCAACTTCCTATGCATCCGCATAATAAGAAAAGGATAGTGCCTTTTAGGGATATATTCCCTTCCCCGAAAGCACATCCGATTCATCGGGAGCAATATAGTCCCAAGACGATAACAAGGACACACAACAAAACAACCTCCTTGATCGAGTATCTGCACCCTTGTGGACCATTTCACGGAGTTCCACTACCACAACTCTTCATCCAGAGTGTAACCCACTAGACATAGGTCCATGTCCTCCCCATGTTACATTTGGTTGGAGATGAACAATTCCCCAATTGAATGGGGTGGATTGACTAGGGACTTCCCGATGTGGACTACGGACATCCATCGAGCATAGATTGAAAGCGGAAATGACCGATGAATGCTCGGTAATAGAAAAGGTTCATGGTCGGCGAATGATATATAAGTCGGGGAGTGTTGAACCCAATGTCCAATAATCTCCCCCCCAACGTGAGCCGGGTGATTTCCCGAACTCAAGGCCTATTGCTTTGGTACCACTTGTTCGAATCACGATTGTCATTATACCAAAACCTGCAAGTAATAGTCTCCGCTACAATCGCCGGAGTTGGGATCCACGAGAGGCGGTTATTCCATGTCGCGAAAACACACAGGGGTGCATTGAACCCAATGTCGAACATGATTTTGTTCTTCATCAACAACATCCAACTACACTTTGGTGTGATAATAAGAGTGTCATTCAGCTATGAAAATATCTAGTTTAGCATCAACACATGAAACACATTGAGTTGCACATACACTTCATTAGAAGAATCGTTCATGATCATGCTCTTGAAGTGGATTATTTTTTCAACCAATGATCAAGTCAATGATATATTTACAAAGGCTCTCACGGAACCAAAGTCTACCAAACTTCAATCTCTGCTGGGAGTTCAGGAAAATTATCATTAAAGGGGGGATAGGCTATAATGCCTCCTTCCTTATCCTATTTTTTCACCTCAGTAAATCTATCAATCCTATCCCAAGTTGTTCTTAAGGGGGTATGTTAGGATATTGCGACATATAGGAAATAGTTAAGTATAACTTGGTCTAGTGTAGAGTTAGGTAAATTGTGTTTCTGTACTATGCACATTTGTAACTTATAATTTGATGGTCATGATATGTAGTGATCCGACGGTTCACTCGCTCCTTGATATTATCGACACTTGATCCGTGGCTTAACACCGGATTGGTCCATGATTTGTATTAAAAGAGCATGGAGGTTCATTTGTTTGGTAAGCGTTTATGAGAGAATCTTATGTAAATTTTCTTTCTTTATATTAATAAACTACCCGAAGTGGTCACATTGGCTCAAGTCGTGGACTATTTTCCTCTTTGAGGGATTTAACCACGTCAAATACTAGCGTATTGATCTCGTGATCTGTTTTTTAGTAGTGACCTTTGCTATTTTATCTAAGGAACTTACCCTACACATTCCTACAAGTTAAATGGATTTTTTTCAATAAGTTCATAGAAGAAAATCGTGGAATTGATGTCTCAATCAATGCTTTTGTGCAAAAGAACCACTATATGTTAAACCTATCATTGTACGTGATACTTTTTTATTGTCATTATCATGTGGAGTTTCAGTTATATTATGACACATTTCGTAATTTTGGTAAAACATTTTAGAAAAATTCACCTCCTCCTTCCACTATCCATGATTTCATATCCCGAATTATATGCGCAAAAGAAATTCATGAATTATTTTACCAAAAGAAATGTGTTGGTGGTAAAAAATGTGATCATTGTGGAAATTTGAATTTATTTCACAACAAATATCATATTGATATAAATGATCAATCGGTGTCCAACATAAAAGTGAAATGGAATAGATATGGATATATTTATACATTAATTGGTTCGGGGTAGAATTACAAGTACTAAATAGGATTTATTTACAAGAAGAAGATTTTTTTTGTGATAGAATTTTTAGAGAAATTTGAGGAAGAAATTTATAATACATCAAACATTCCCATAGAGCTCGATGACAGGGACTTGAAATTGAAAAAAATCCGATGAAATTTTTTCCACCAGGGGACCATTTTACCAATATTTTATTTTGTAGATAATTACACATTTGTTGGAAAAAAATGAAATATAAATTGAATACTATCATTTTGACCAAGTTTCTATGTTGTCCATATTCTACATAGACACGACTGAACAAAATGTTGAACATATAGAAATCACCGAGTGAAATTTGAGATGTTGTTAAAGAAGAAAATCGACATGTTATCAAAGAATATCACTTTTATATCAGCGATGAGTGTACACATGATACACATTACGTACAACATTTTTTTTGGTAAGATTTATGACTCATTGAAATGTCATGGAATAAAATTCAATGAACATTGGATATGGTCGGATGCATGCACATGTCAATTGAAATCTTCAAAATCATTCGTTTGGTTATGTCGTTTTCATATGAAAACACACATTAAACATTTTTGGAATTTATTTTATACTTGTCATGGAAAAGGATAAAATGATGGTGCAAGGGCATGTATAAAACAAGCACTTCAAAGATATCAAATGGAATACTTTGCAAACCGACTTATCTTAGTTGAACAAACTATTCAATGGTGCTTCGCTTCACTAATACATGAGAGTAACCCATCAAGGGAAGTACGAAGGTACATGTAAATATATACAAATCAACTTGCAAATATACGAACTTTAATATATAATCTATTTTTTTATTAATTTTCTAATTTTAAACAATACTTCTCACAATGATTATGTTTGATATATAAAGTGTATTTTAAATGACATATTTATATTCTTATTTGAATTTTCCATATAGATTTTTTTTGGTGTATTGTAGTCCCGTATGTAGATCAATTGATTGCATATGAAGATGAAACAATAATAGGGACTCAAAAATTTCATTTAATTAAAACAAAGGAGTATTGAAATGTGTTTGCATTTGATAAAAAGAAAAATATTCTTGTTTTTATCCTATTTGCATAGAGGACACACAAGCCAATGATGTTTTTTGAAAGAAATATGTATGTAAAATATTTACAACATATAGAACTAGATACAAAGGGGAAAAATGTCGGTTGAAAATTTCAAAGAGATGGTATTAGAGGAGACTATAGTATCATCCAAAGGTGACCGAGTTTTTTGACCTTGTTAGAGAAGGTAACGAGTTCAATTTATTTTAAATGACGAGAGATATAAAAATAGATAGTAAAATCAGGTCCATCGTAATTTTTTAAAACAAATTTTCATGTTAATTAAGATCAAAATTTACACTTGTTTTATTATGTAGGAGATGTTTTTGTTGTAGTTGCATCGGCTAACAACCGAAAAAAATGTCAAGTATTATTTGATGCAATGCATTTGAAAAAAAAGATTAAATTATTGGAAGACTATGATGATAAAGGGTTTATATATGAAATATGGTCTATTATACTTAAAGCTTATTTTTTTCCATAAAAAATAATCAAAGTGAGAGTAATGTTTACTTTCAATACTATCAACTCAATGTCATAAGTTGTCAATATAGTCACTTAGTGTGTGCATCGTGGATAGAGTGTATAGAATCTCAATCAAATAAAAAAATTCAAAGCTAAGAAATGGAGAATGTCAAAATCTAACCATGAAAAGTTCATTGAGGATGGAATTCCTTTACAATTGTTTTAATTGCACTCGCTCAACAATTTCTTCTCCTTGGATTTATCTTTGAGAACTTAGATTTCAAGTACATTGTTAGCCTTTTTTTTTGCACTCTTAGCAATGTATTGAGTTACAAAGTTATATGTATATTTCTTATTATGTACAATTTTATTGAGGATTTGAATCAAATGATATTATGTTTTCATGCACGACAAGTAATTTATATGTGCATACATTCGAATCTAGTCTTAAATGATTTCATACATGAATATGATTTCTAATACATTAGTTAATTATATGTGATGAATGAATTTTTTTTTATCTACCATATTTTATAATGCAATTTTAAGTTATGATTGTTTTATACATCTACAACAAATTATAATATTGATTAAAATGCAAAATTTGTACCATGTTTTGTAATTTCTAATTTTACTATATTCCAATTTTAAATAAATTGACAAAAATTTAAACAACACTTAAGAATCATATACTAACAAATTATAAGAAGGATTGAATGCAAAAATATACCAACTAAATTCAAATCAACTAAATGCAAATTTACTTTCATTGTTACATATTGATGTACTTAAATATGTGAAACCTTTAAAAGCATCAAACCATACATCATGCAAATTATGGGCCATGTTTTATAATGCAATTTTATCTAGTACTTGTTTGTGTATATTCAAACAAATTTTATAATGAAATATAGCTATAAACTCACATCCATAGTAGAATTTCTATAAATTAATTTAAAATGTTGTATATACCATATTTTTTAATGCCATTTTAAAATTTTATTATTTTTTTTAGACATATATGTACTCCTAATTATAAGATTCATGTTCAAATGCAAAATGTCCTAGATGTTTTCTAATTCGCAATGTTAATACATTCATTTTAAATGATAACTTTTGAAACGTTGAAATAAATTTAAACAAAAACATAAGAATCGTCTACTAACATTAAATAAGAATGATTGAATGCAAAATGTACCAATTAAATGCAAATTTACTTTCATAGCAACATATTCATAAACTTCAATATGTAAAACCTTTAAAAGCTTCAAACCACACATACATCATGCAAATTTTATGTTCATGTTTTATAATATGTTTGTGCATTCAACAACTTTATATTAAAAATTTTAACTATCTTGACTGATATATCCATACTAACCTTTGATAGATCCATAGTAGCCTTTCTATATAAATGAATGAAAAAATTACATGTAATAGGTATTAACATTATAAGAATGATTTCAAATGCAGAATGTATGGATTAAATGCAAATTTAATTTCATTTCTACATATTCATGAACTTAAATATGTATTTAACCTTTAAAATCATCAAACCACATTCACATCATGCAAATTGAAACATTTAAATAAATGTAAATAAAACCTAAGAATCATCTACTAACATTAAATAAGAATGCTTGAATGAAAAAATTGTACCAATTAAAATGCAAATTTACTTTCATAGAGAAATATTCGTGAACTTAAATATGTAAAACCTTTAAGAGTATAAAACCACATGCAAATCATGCAAATGTATGGTCATGTCTTATAATATTTTTATGCATGAAAAACTTTATATTAAAAGTTTTAACTACCTTGATCGATAGGCCCATAATAGCCTTTCTATGTACATGAATGAAAAATGTACATGTACTCGATATTAACAATATAAGGATGATTTCAAATGAAAAAATGTATGAATTAAATAAAATTTACTTTCATTGCTACATATTCATGAACTTAAATATCTATTTAACCTTTGAAAGCATGAAACCACATTCACATCATGCAAATTGTATGGTCATGTTCAATAATGCAATTTTATAGTATGTTTATGCATTCATTTACAACTTTATCTTAAAATTTAACTATCACCTTTATTAGAAATCTACACCTAATTATAAGTTTCATGTTCAAATGCATAATGTGCCATGTGTTTTGTAATTTTAAATTTCAATAGATTCATTTTAAATAACAAGTGACAAAACAAATATAAGTAGAACATAAGAATCATTTAATAAAATTATAACAACATGATAATGCAAAATTTACCATCAAAATTCAAATTTAGTTGAATTATTTCTACATATTAATGAACTTAAATATGTGAAACCAAGTTTTAGGCATCAAACCATGCATCATGCAACTTGTACCTTGCAAAATGTACATAAGCTACAAAATTAGCATGTACTAAATCATAATTTAAAGATTTCTAGATTTAAAATATGTCCAAAATTTATATCATTCAATAAAAGTAAATATAACATATACTATAAAAAAAATACTATCAAATAAAATGTTGCATCAAGTTAAAGAAAAGTAAATATATGATGTACTATAAAAAATATTGTCAAATAAAATGCTCCATCAATTTAGAGAATTTGGATGAAATTTAGGTTCACATCGACCTCCTTGTGCTCTCATCTGAATCATGGGGGGCGCTACACAACATGTGTAATTGCATATATATATATATATATATATATATATATATATATATATATATATATAAGAATACGAAATTTATATACTTGAAAATTAAAATTTAATGTTTTAAAATTACATGAAAATCTAGTTTCATAAAAAAATAAAATAAGATTTCATATAATACCTCATGTTGCTTCCCCTCCATTATCCCTCTCTCGTGTTCGCCCTACATCACACCCTCTTGGATAAACTGTAAAATATAGATGTACATTTATATATATTAAAATTTTAGAAAATTTCATATGAAATTTCATAAACACGTCCAACTTATTAAAACAAATGTTAGATGACTTCTTCAAATTGTTTGGATGTTCTTATCCCCATCGTCAACTAGATTGCTAAATTCCTTGGAGAAGATAAATAATTTCCACAAAACTAAAATTAAAAAATTTTTTAAAATTGTAAAATAACTTGATCTATCTCATTTTTTTTAATGAAACTTGGACTTTAATTTATAACAAAACATAAGTGAAAAAATTGAATTCTTGGTAGAATGGAATATTTGGCACATATTCTAACATGGAAGAAGAGGTTGGCACCATTTTGAATATGTCAAATGAAATCATAATCTATTAACATTGAATTATGGACTCTTAAAAAAAAATCTAACGTTTCCCAAAATATCATCTTGATTGCGAGAACCTAAAGCTTTGACCATGATATTATCAAAAGTTTTGTTCAATAACCTTGTAAATTGAAAATGGTGAACATATAATACATTTATGTTAGATTAACACATACATATAAACATGTATATGTAAATTACAAATTGCATTAAAATATTCACCCTAACCATTAAGACATACCGATCCCATGCCCTCTTCCTCATGAAGAATTAAGTCTTGCTAACCATTGGGAAAAATCTTTGCATATATTCTAAGCTCCTCAATATTCATGTTATCTATATCCTACTCTATTTTATATACAAAATTAGCACGACCATTAGCTCATGCTCTTTTTTCAATTCATACCAAGATCAATTCCATCAAATATAGTATAAACGTTGTCTATTATGGCATCACTTTCTTCTCGACTAATTTGAGAAGTGGGATCCATCTTTGACCCAAAATTTTCCTCATAAGGAGGTTGGTGTACCAAAGGTGGCTTAGGGTGAGCAAACTCGGTATCAAGCTTAACACCCTTATTGTTACAAATGGACCTTTCCCCAGGACCAAAAAAATTCAAGAAGAAGGTCATTATAATTCGGTTTCATACTCAAAAAATAAATATTCATAGAATAATTTTGAAAAAATAAATGGGAACCTCATCATTCAATGAAAAATTTCCATAGGTTGCAAGCTTTATGTCATACAAATGGTTGGCTATATTAGGGTGCTTGAAATATTTCACCTTCAACATCTTTCTTTTCGACCCTACATTGAAATTAAACATGGATTTTTCCATTCTTTGTAACCCTATTCTTAATATAGACACATGTATTAGGAACCATTTCTTCTTCCTTTCTATCCCTCATAATTTATACAAACCTATTCGTGGTTGGCCCAAGCTTCTCGTAAGAATCTAGAAATGTTCTTAGGGAGTGCGCAACTATTTGTAATATTTCATGACTCTCTATAGGGAGCTCCAAACTCCCAAGATATTTCTTCATTTTTTGAATAAATAAATTCACACATCTTTAATGTACATTGTTCGATTTTTTGTTTCCCAAGGTAATTCATCCCTGAATTTTAGATAAATAAGTTGTAGTTGGCGTACAACCTTCTTCTTGAATTGCGTAATTTCGCCTACGTATTTTTTCGAGAAAATTTTTCACCATATCCATCAATATATAAAATTATGTATAAATAAAAAAATATGTGAACAAATGTACAAATTTGTTTTAACACAAAAAAGAATTATATAAATTAACAAAATGGTGATCAAGATAATAAGATTGATACTAATGGGCACCCTGGAGATAGATGAGAACCATCATGCCCACCCAAATATGGTTGAGCACCAACATGACCACCCATTAATTGACCAATAGGGGAATGTGTACCACCTTCCCCATGCAACAAAGATGGTTGAGCACCAACATCACCACCCATTGATTGGCCACCAGGGGGAATGTGTACACCACCCTCACTCGAATGAGAGTGTAACTTTATAAAAAAAAGAGAATTTTTAATCAATATATATATATATATATATATATATATATATATATGGATCATAAGGCCTTAACCATGCTTATGGGAGGAAACATGAACCTTCGGCCATAAATGAAGCTTCTAGTTATCTAGGTCCAAGAAAGCTACCTTTGAACAACCAAACATTCACTTCGATGCTATGTTTTCCTATGGTATTAGTTAGTAAGTATATTTAAGTAGTAGGAGTGTCCTACTAGGAAAAAACATATGCTTAGGAGGTAAATTTCACCTATGGGTGATTTTCCATGTTTTTTTTCCAAAAAATTGCTTTCCAATTTCATTTTATTCAACAAGACATTATAGCACAAAACTTTTATACTTAAAAAATTGAAAAAAAAATTCTAGAAACTAATATAGAATCCTTAAAAAATTTTAATATTTTTAAAAAGGTTTTCCAAATACTTAATCGTTGTAATTTGTATAATCAATAATATTTGCCAACATTTTTTACAATTTTTTTAGATGAGTACGGATACTTAAAACTTTCCTTGTTTCTAAGGGTTATTATGGATACTTAAAATTTTCCTTGTGTCTAAGGGTCTTCGAAATTACCCAAGGAAGATGAGCATTCCTTATGTCCTAAAGAAATATTTATGGAAACTAAAGCCATGAAAAATGCCTTGAAGCACCAATATTGACCTTTAGAGGGTATCCTTAGCCTCTAAGAAACAAGGTTAGTTCCCTCACAAATTTTTGAGCATTATGTATAGGTCTCCGTGGGCTTGATATGAATTGGGGTGGAACTCAACCCTTAGTGAAAGTACCAAATTTCTAGGCATCCAAGGCCAAATATGAGAGCTCATACAAACACACTCATCCTCTTGATTATTGAGGTATCTTCTAGTGTTCAATAATGAATGGTGACTCAAACCCTTGTAGATGTACTCTTAAGGAAATATTTAATTTCATGTAAAGGATGTTGCCATAATAATGATATTTTGAGCACTAGGTATTTGCCATGACTCCTTCGATGTAATCAAGAGAGAAACCATTCCCGTAGGTAGTAAAAAAATATTCTATACACCTAAGGCCAAGAATGACATGTTGAACGACTACAAAGGCATTATATATGGTATAATTTTGGTATTGATATGGGGATAGTGAGAATTTCGAGGTATTGAATGGTAATTATAAGTGTTTGGATTCCAGATATAGTTCGGGGAAGACAAATCCCGATAGTTAGGACCTAAACAAAGATCCTAAGTAAATGCAGGGAAAGAATTACACCTTTAACGACCTCAAATGATCTCTTAATGGTGTTTAATTACTCTATGTACGTATATAGGTATGATTATCAATTTTTTTTTACCGTATACATGCCTCAAGGCCCTAGAAATGGTGAGGGGGTGAAATATTAATCTTAGGTGAACATACTCCATCTGAGAAATGCATGAACATTCCTAAAAGGACGGCTTTGAAAGAATACATCAAAAGTAGGGAAGATACATGGAATAGGATTAGGAATGTATACACATTATTAAAGATAATGGTGTGCTTATTTTGTATACATTCATGGACAACTCGGTGTCACAACTTTAGCTAAAAACCTCTTTTAAATCGTAAATGATTTCTTCTATTTTCTAATATGTTTTTTTTAATCTACAAATTTAAATTAATAAATATTGGAGGATAGTGTATGGAATTTTAAATTAATAGGTGACGTTATGTAAGGGATTGATGGAGTGAGGTGGATCTTACCCTTACATAAAATTACAAATGAAGAAAAGTAAAAGCTTATGGCACGGGGGGCTTCACTAGGGGAGAAATACCATACCACATGGGTTCATATTGGGGGGATATACATTGAGGAAAAAAATTACATAATATATTGGGGGGTTATATAGGGGGTACAATGTTTTTATATTGGTAGGTATAAAAATGGATCTCAAAGTTAATGAAAAAAATATAAAGGGGTATAAGAAAATGTTAATGAAAAATTGGATACCTACAATATCTAGTGAAAAGCAAGGGTATTTTAAATTGGGATGCTGTAATAGGTTTATATTGGTAGGGGGTTGAATAATGTTACTTTCATACATATTTTCCAATATGTAGTCAAATTAGGGGTATTGTTTAGTGTGTCATGAATGCATGTGATATGTGTGATATTTTTTTGAGTGGAGCCCCCATGGCTTATGGTCAACATTTATTTATTTCTCTCTCTTTGCTTTGCTTCTTCTTCATATTTTATTTTATTTTTTACCCTTTTGTTCTAAATTTTTTTTCACTTCTCTCCTTCTCCTAAATATTACTTACTACTCTAAAATTATTCCAATATTATAACATACTCGTCACATCCTAATATACCAACATAGATCCATCTAAATCGTGGATATAACATGGGTGGAGAGGGATCAAATTTCTTTTGTTGCAAACTTATTTCCTAAAGTAAAAAAAATAAATGTGTAATTTTTTACTGTTTAAGTTACATTTTAGAATGTTATATAGATTACATAATATGTGTATTGAGCCATTTTAGATTAATTCATATTAAAACATTTTATTCATAACTAAAATTGGATATTTTGTTTTATACCACA
Source organism: Pinus albicaulis (assembly GCA_034641835.2). Lineage (NCBI taxonomy): Eukaryota > Viridiplantae > Streptophyta > Pinopsida > Pinales > Pinaceae > Pinus > Pinus albicaulis. The sequence continues at coordinate 1,259,383,437 of CM076572.1, forward strand.
TTAAAATATTTTATTTTAACATTTTTTTTCAATATATGATTATATATAAAGTTGATATCAGATATTAAAATATTTTGGAAGTTGATATCATCTCTTATTTTGTTGTCTATTAGAAAACAAGATCCCCTCCTCGGAAAATTTGCAAAAAAAGAAGAAGGAGGGCCCGAGGAGGTGCCCCTTATATAAACGAGGATTCTGAATCGGTGGCCCATTTTTTTTATGAACTTCTCCTAAAGTTTAAAGGCATGGGATCTATTCCGAACACTCTGGTTGGTTGCACTAAAAAATGGGTAGGCCACACGATTAATGAAGCTCGAAAGATATGGTGGATTGAATGCTCGATAGAGAAAAAAAAATCAACTCCCTCGCTCATTTCCCGGGAAATATCGCTAGCTAGAAATCATGCTATTTTTAGGAACGAAGACATCCCTTTCCACATTGTTTCTCGAGTACGGGGCAAAAATATATGCCCTCTTTCCCGATAAACAAACTACCTCTAAGAAAAGGGTGATTATCCCTAAGACGATCGGGGGTGATATCCCTTGGGCATAATTTAAAGGGAGCGTCCGACTCCGGTGAATATGTGTGGTGTTGGAATTGTTATTCATATTAATCATACTTAGAGACCCGGGAAGCCTCTATCGGACTTGGACAGGGATTCAAACAGACTATACTGAGATCAAAGCCTTACATTTCCTCCTATGTTAGCTCTCCGAGTTCATATTTTTGGGTACTCCCTCAATATCATCAAATGGTTTAATAAGGATTTTTTTTGCTCAAGTTATGTTTTAAGACCTATCCTTGAAGAATACTTTTGGTTATTGAAGTACCATTTTACTTACATTGGTATATGCCATATTTCCAAGGAAAGGAATTCCATTCGAGACCTCCTTTCTAAGGAGGGTTTACAAAAAGCTTCGGGAAGTTGGAGGACTTGAGAAATAGGGTTGGAAGGCTCTATGGCTTTCGGTCCATCCTCCTTTTTCTTAGCACATCTCTTTATGCTTATTTTTTTTCATATACTTTCAACATCTTTGGACTACTACTCTTTCCTATATGCGAGAAAACTTTCTTTCGCTATGTATTAAAAAAAAATCATAGGAGGACAAAATAATTTGTTGTTTACTTTTAAAATCTATAGACAAACATCATTTTTTTCCTATTTAGGTTGTTTTCATATTAAGAGGAGGCTTCCTATTAAGAGGAGGCCCAAGAACAAGTTGATTGTGCTTTTGATATAAGGTCAATGATCGTTTGGCTATTTTTCCCTATATAAAGGGAAGATTTTGATCATTTTCATCCTATCTCCGGGATGGGGTTTTTTTGAATATGGGCTTATCCTTTTGGCCATAAATTGGGAGAGGACAGTTTCATACCAAGAAATGCTTAAATGTATGTACACGAGTTAACTTTTTATGAATATAAAGAGCTATATTTTTTCTTAAAAAATAGGTTTAAACATATTAAGCAATTATTTTTTTCACTTCTAATTACCTTACATGATATTAGGTCATATGGACAACTAATTAAAAATGCATAGCATATATATATATTTTTTTCTATTATATCCTACATTGTTTTTCTATTTAGAGAATATTTTATTTTTATTCTAAGATGGACAAACATACTTATACATCACACTTGGTTGTAGAATGAATATAGAATCATTTTAACCACATCTACCAAGACGTCGGAGGAATCAAATCTCAAAATTGAAAACAAAATTACACCTCAATTAATCCATTTTTAGTGCTCGAGTAAATATGTGATTAATATAAATCTATAGTGTTAATTTTTCATTGTTTAAAATTGTATATTTTGATATTTTATCATTATTAATATTTTATATTAAAATTTGAATGAGTTGCACATTTTTCTCTTATTAATAAGTAACTAGTCTACTTTGTCTTTAATTTCTTTTTCCCTATCAACCTAAGTTTGACATTAATACACACACACATATAAACACCGTAGAAATTAGCTGAATAAATCACTTATTCACCGAAGATTAACTCGTCATATATCAATTTCGAATTGGATACATAACACATAACCTTCTTCTACAATTAATTGTCACATGCGGAAATAACGAAGCAATCTCACATCAATTCAATCACACATTAACTCAGCATGTATGGGGAAAGCCTATAGCTGAAAACCCCGCAGTCTATTGTGTATATTATAATGGAGAAATCAAGTAACCAAACAAGTACAATACTCCTCACAAGTACTCAAGTACTCTCTCATGAAGTTACTCACAATCTAGCTTGGTTTTGAACAAGTCTCGAGTTCAAAACACACCACTAACTCGCCTTGCCTCTATTGCGCAATCATGGCTTCGTATATGAAGAGGTTCAAGGTTCGAATCCCCTTCCCTTGATTGCGTAATTGTCATGGACAATTCCTCCAAGTGTAATGCAAATCTCATGCAAAACAAATCTACCAACTGATAGCTTTACTCACCCTTTCATCTACCTCTTCCACTCGGTCTCCATCGAACCGATCATGCACTTGTAGTGAATCGAAGTGTTCTTGAGTTGACTAATGAGTTAATATTTAGTAAATTAAATATTATTTAATTTACTCAACTCATATCTAGTTGATTAGTTAGTTAACTAATCCCAACTAGTTCAACTAAAACAAACAGAACACAACTCCACTATCTCATCCCGTTAACTCCTCCAAAACTCCCGCCATCAAGTCTAACCGAAGCCAACCATGCAAGATGCCATCAAACCCTAGGAACCACGTGATTACTTGTGTCAGTTGCATGAGTCACCTCCATGACTCAAACCGAAGTGCGCCAAGAGAGTAAAGCTACGTTTATAGTCAAAATATTATTAAGGGTAAATAATATTTGACTTCCATATTTTTTAGGAGATCAATCTAAAAAATAGCCTAGGTCCTAAAAATTAGAGTCTCATCTATTTTTACCGACATGCCGCATACTTTAAGAATCTCCAAGTAGAATTCCCCAAATTATGCTCCGTATGTCTAAAAATAGACATAGTCTAAAAAATAGACTTTTGCGCCTTTGAATTTGCTCAAGGGTCCACTTAGTGAAGGCGACTTCATTTCACTAAGCTCCATCATCTTGTTGCATTCTCAACAAACACAAATATTATGTAGAGAGATAAAGTGCATACTCAAATATATTAGTTAATATGAATATTGAAACAATTTATTGAAGATATATATGTCCTTAAAATTATATAAAAAAATATTATTTAAGATATACCTCGAAATATTGTATTTATTACTTTAACGAATGAAAGTGAAATATCAACAACTTAGTTAGTTTTTTTCCTTAATATATTTCTGATTGTTTATTTATATGGTTATTTAATATATATATTTTTTTTGACATGTGCCAAAATTACTTTTATTATTTTTTTTGAGAATGCGACATGCTTACACATATCCCTCATACTATATTGTAGAATGAGCCTCTCAACCCAACCAACATACATCCATCTAATTAATGGATATAACATGAGTCCAAAGGGATCAAATTGCTTTTGTTACAAATCTATTTTGGAGTGAGAAAAACACCGAGTAATTTTTTAGAGAGATCAAATTTCTTTTGTTCCAAACTTATTTTAGAGTGCAAAAAACCGATGTGTATTTTTTTTACTATTTAGATTTCATTTTTTGAATGTTATAGAGACTACATAATGTGTAGCAAGCCATTTTATATTACTTCATATTAAAATAATTTTTGCATAACTCATATTGGATATTTTATTTTTATACGACATTAAAAAATTTTCCTTCTAACATATTTTTTCTATTTATAGATATATATAAATTTGATATGAGGTATTAAAATATTTTTGAGAAAGCATAAGGTTTAAACATGTTACGCAAATATTTTTTTAACTTCTAGTTACTTTACATGATATTAGGTCATATGTAAAACTAATTAAAAATTCATAGAATATTATTTTTTTTCTTTTCTTATTATAGCCTACATTGTTTTTCTATTTAAAGAATATTTTATTTTTATTTTAAGAGGGACTAACATAATTACACATCACACTCAGGGTTGTAGAACCAATATAGATGCCTTTTAACCACAGATCTACCAAGACCCTAGAGGGTTAAAAACTTAAACTTGAACTACACATGAATTAATCCATTTTATCGCTTAATAAATATGCGATTAATATAAATCTATAGTGTTAATTTTTTAATTTTTTAAATTCATATTTTGATATCCGAATAAGCTTAATCTATTAATATACAAAAAAGAAAAGTTACATGGAGGCCAAAGCCTCATATTTTCTCGGCTCGAAAGATGAGCATTATGGTACAACCCAATTCTAATGTTCAAAATATCAACATATAGTGCCAAGAGGCAAGAATAATAAAGTGGAGCACTGAAAAAACATCTAAGCACAAAAACATCGCCCACACAACATATCAAACCACCGCAATTAGCTACGTAATGGTAGACATGAACGGACTTATACAAGATATACCGCTGCCCCACAAAGGGGAAACCGGCTTTCAAAAAAATAGTGGAAGTAGAACCACTAAACCGAAATAGCATATGATTGCCGCATGCGAGCCCGGCACCGCGAACAACCAAAAACAAGCCTGTAAGAAGAGAGACCATTAATCACCTTGAGTGGAAGGAGGAGACTCGACCATGCGGCAAAGCATAAGCGTCGGGGTCATCCTCGTCTCCCGCACAAAGACAGAATAGCATCCGGATCTTCCCGAATGGTAGCATCCTCCTTCTTATCGTCGTACAGGGGCAAGATAAATGCCATTCTTGAAGCCACTCACCTCAGAATTCAAGATGGGATCCAGCGAGGAGCAGCTCCCACATCCCGCTTCTCGCATCCGGCCATCAATGGAAGGAGAAAAGGGCCTATCGGTCGCCAAATGCCCCGAGAGGAGAGTTAGAGAGCTCGACATTCACATCGGGTGGCACATCTTTGAAGTCAATCGTGATAGTGGCAATGACCATCGGCATGTTGAGAAGACATGGGGAAGTGGAAATGCGCCCGTGTCTGCCGACTCGGGAGGAGATTGGAGAGTCCCTGCGAGCGAGCGAGTAGTCCCATGGCCACCCAAAGAGCCCCCGACCACTACAGTCTCCCGATACCGCCCCCTCATAGATCTGCATTTCGGTGGAGAAGAGGAACTAGGCGAAGAAGGAGGAGGGTGCTCGAGAGAGACCACTATGGCTCAAGACGCACTTGCTCCTCATTCCGTGGCGCATACGAGGCATGAAATTCAAGGCCGAGACTTGAACTTGAAGGTACCAGGGCGTAGCAAAGTCGGTCGAGGTCGGCGTGCCCAAAGCCGAGGGACCAAATGCGGATGAGTATGAATCTCCTCGGCGCTAATGCCCAAACTCCCGAGAGCAGAGGGAGGTTTGCGAGAAGTGCAACCCGGAGAGCGAGATTAATGCAGCAAGAGAGCGAGCACCTATGACTCGTGAAAGTCCGAGAGCTAATCTCGTAGTCCCGCCAAGGAGCAGCTAGAACGAAAAGGGCAACAGAGCCAAAGTGAAGCGATCCAGAGAAGCCATAGCGTGGTAAATCGAGCCTGAGTCCGGGAAATCGTGCAACGTAAATGCCCTCTGGACAGAGGATCGTGAATGCTCTTAATAGCATACGAGACGCAAAGGAGGGTGGCGGTGGTAGAACCCCACGCACCAACCCACCGCCTTTGCCACCTATTCATCTTTGCCGACCACCCGCATCTGGGAATATTTTGATATTTTATCCTTATTAATATTTTATATTAAAAATTGAATAAGTTACACATTTTCGTCTTATTAATATGTAACCACTATACTTTACTTTTAATTAATTTTTCCTTTGAACCTAAGTTTGACATTAATACCAGCACATATAAGCACACACATTCTTTAGATAGAGAAATTTCATACTCCAATATATTAGTTAATATGAATAGTCAAACAATTTATTTAAATATTAGACAACTAAATATTGCATTTATTACTTGAAGAGTGAAATTGAAATATCAACAACTCTCAGCTCAATTACATAATATGTGTATTGAGTCATTTTATATTAATTCATATTAAAATATTTTATTCATAACTCACATTGGATGTTTTTCTATACGACATTAAAATATTTTATTTTAACATTTTTTTCTATTTATAGATATATATAAAGTTGATATCATGTATTTTTAAACATCTTCAACACATATTCTTTTACTTGTAATTACTTCACATGATATAAGGTCATATGGACAACTAATTAAAAATGCAAAGCATATCACTTTTTTCTTTTCTATTATAGCCTACATTACTTTTCTATTTAGAGAATATTTTATCTTTATTTTAAGAGGGACGTACATACTTACACATCACACTCGGTTGTAAAACTAATATAGATAGATTTTAACCACAAATCTACCAAAATAATAGAGGGATCCAATCTCCAAGTTGGGAAAAAAATTACACGTCAATTAATCCATTTTAATGGTGAATAAATATGTGACTAATATAAATCTATAGTGGTAAATTTTCATTGTTTAAATTGTATATTTTGATATTTTATGACTATTAATACTTTATATTAAAATTTGAATGAGTTACACATTTTCATCTTATTAATAAGTAACTATGCTACTTTACCTTTAATTACTTTTCATTTCAAGCTAAGTTTGACATTAATATAAAAACATACATATATAAACACACATTCTGTAGAGAGAGAAAATTCATACTCAATTATATTAGTTAATATGAATATTGGAACAATTTATTTATATATATATATATATATATATATATATATATATATATATATATATATATATATATATATATATATATATCTCGAAAAATTATAATTATATAAAATTATATCATTTAAGATAAACATAGAAATATTGTTTTTATTACTTGAAGAGTGAAAGTGAAATATCAAAAAACTTAGTTATTTGTTGTGTTAATAGATTTTTGATTGTTCATTTATATGGTTATTTTATTTTTTGCATTTTTGGTGTGACATGAGCAAACAATATTTTTTATTGCTCAACTTTCCACCCTTGATATATCAGACTTATCTCTCTATGTTATCCAACAATAATAAAAAAATGAACATTGCTAAGATAGTAACTAATTACCATGAGCTTCGAATGACACCGGACGATGGTGTATTCCTAGGATCCCTTGGAACAATAGAATCTATCGGATCTCGTGATTCTAAGCAGGTGGAAGAGGAAAAACACTTTCTTTTAGACTACTCCGACTCTTACTCACATTCGTTCTCATTTCCCTACCATATGTCACTCTTCATATCTTCTCTAACTATAAAGACAACCCACCTATAGTGACCTTGGAGCACATATTTCCCTTCTCTTTTGCCATAGAAACAACATTTTGAAGAATCAAATGTAGATTATTTCTCTTCTCTTAAGGTCCGATAGACCGTATTAGTCTTACAAAGATGGTAACCATCATCATCATCATTAATTTTTGAAGTACATGACATACTTACACATGTCCCTTATAATCGGATTGTAGAGTAAGCTCTCTCAACTAAATAATGGTGTATCAATTTTAGGACACATTATTCCTTGTAATAAACAAAACCATTCTTGAATGCATCGAATAGAAAGGAGCTTATATTTTCTATTGTAACTTTTTTTTGCGCCGTAAACTTCTCCTTCCACTAGATTGCACATCTATCATTCTTGAGGGGAAACTACTTCCAAACCTAAACATATTAAGCATTATTTTTTCCTCCTCTCTACTTTTCTTCTACTTTTCTTCTTCTTCTTCTAGCTCGTATCATTCTAATTCTCCGTTGCTCCTCTTCTTGCTCATTTTTTTTTAGATCACTTGGATCATCTCTTTTCGTTATCCATTCTTTCTCCGCTTGGATCCGTGGCTACAATTATTTGTCAGCTTTTAACCCGCACATGCATAAATCATATAAATTTGGTCGATTTAATTTGATACCAACCACAAAGAGGGAGTTAAAATAGAAATCATGCAACATTACCAAAGCGTTGTCTATCTAGGAGTAAATCGACGTAATTGTAAAAAATATACAACAATCTTGTATGCCTTGCATTCACTCGATGTAACAATGTACTAAATTTAAATATTGAATCACTTCTAGAGATATTTTTTGTAGAATTAAAAACACAATCGCTAATCACATAAATAAAATAAGAATCAAATCACACACATCATAGATAATTTCCCTGGGGAAAGCTTGCTACCTCAAAACCCCACTATATTATATTGTATATTTGGCATGGATACATGAAACAAATACAATTCCCTCTCCTCACAAGAGTCTCCAGCACTCAGCTATCTATCTCACACTGTCCTTGACAAAAACTAACCTATACTTAGCCAATTTCATCCCTCTCAACAACCTG